>BQNB010091516.1:0-20844 GCA_026074375.1 Tanacetum coccineum
TGAAGACTCTATTCAATATCTGTTGCACATGGACCTTTGTAGGCCAATGAGGATTCAAAGTATCAATAGGCGGAAATACATATTGGTTATTGTTGATGATTATTCTCGGTTTACTTGGGTAAAATTTCTACGATCAAAGGATGAAGTTCCAGAGTTCGTGATTAAATTTCTCAAAATGATTCAAGTTCGTCTTAATGCAACAGTCTGAAATATCAAAACTGATAATGGCATAGAGTTTTTCAATCAAACCCTAAGAGATTACTATGAAGATGTTGGGATTTCACACCAAACCTTATTTGCTCGCTTTTCACAACAAAATGGCGTTGTCGAAAGATGAAACCAAACTTTAGTGGAAGCTGCACGAACCATGTTGATATTTTCTAAGGCTCTGTTATTTCTCTGGGTAGAGGCTGTTGCGACAGCTTGTTATACCTAAAATCGATCATTAATCCGTAAACGTCACAACAAAACACCGTATGAACTTCTCCATGACAAGAAACCCGACTTATCTTATCTTCATGTATTTGGTGCCCTATGTTACCCCACCAATGATAGTGAAGATCTTGGTAAGTTAAAACCTAAAGCTGATATAGGAATCTTCGTTGGTTATGCTCCTACAAAGAAAGCTTACCGAATCTAAAATAGACGAACCCGACAGATTATGGAGACTATCCACGTCGACTTTGATGAGCTGACAGCGATGGCTTTTGAACAATTTGGTTCGGGACCCGAGCTTCAATTATTGACTCCTGGAACAATCAGTTCAGGACTCGTGCAAAACCCTCCTTCTCTAACACCGTATGTCCCATCAACTAAGAAGTAATGGGATATTTTGTTTCAATCAATGTTTGATGAGTACTCCAATCCTCTACCAAGTGTTGCTTCTCCAGTTCCTGCAGTGGTTGCTCCAAAACCTGTTGATCCAACCGGTGCACCTTCCTCAACTTCCATTGATCAAGATGCACCATCTCCAAGTACTTCACAAACCCCTCAAGAATTACAGTGATGTGTTGTTGTGTGGTGTTTATTTATGAAAGTTCAAGTTTTAAATTTATATTTTGCCGACTCAACCAAAAACAACACTTTAACGGGAAGTGTACCTGGTCGGTGATAGATTCGTGGTAAGTAGGGTTTCGAACACTTGAAGCGAGGTTAAATCTCTCAATTTATTAATATTTTAGTTATCTAATCTAAGTTAATTCTAATCTAAGTCAAACCTATGATAATCCTATGTTAGTTCTAATTCTAATTCTAACAGGTAAAAAGTTTCAGCCTGAGAGACTGGCACGGGTTTGGTGGTGACTACAATCAATTCAAGACACTTTAACCCATGCAAGCAAATTAACAGAAGATAAAACATCGGTCAAGCCTTATAATAGAAAACTGTATTAGCCATCATTAATGCGATTAGAAGTTGGTTTGTTTATTCAGTGCAATGATTACTTATCTCGAGGTGGCATATCATTCTTAGACTTAGGCAGGACTTCATCCTAAGACCTAGACACATTAATTCTGTCACAATTAAAGCGTCCACATAAAGCATCCTTATTTGTTGATTATAATCTATCTTAGGGATTAAGCAATGGTGATCTTGTTAAACCCTAGCTCATAGAGACTTTACCCACTTACTGCTTAATGGCAATTTATACTCTAGTAGTCCACTTGTCCAACTATCCTATCAAATCAGAACGTTATTTGTTGAATTATCTAGGTTCACCTGCTAGTCAACTTGTTCAATAAACCAAAGGCAATATCCGACATCTAGTTAAGCCAGAAGCGTATCCTAGCACGGATTTAGCAGGACAATATTTGTGATCCTATGATTCTAGATGTATAAATTACTATATGGAGAGCTATCCTGGCATCTAGATTACTTGGTTCGTATCACTAGATCCAGTTGAATGATAGGTCGCATACAAAAGTACGTAAACAAGTATAAATTGATAAACATAAACAAACATACAACGATAAATTAAGCAATCGAGATACAAACAAAATCAATCATTTAGATCTTCATAATAATGGCTAACAACCGAAGGTATTAGCCTTCAAACATCATAATTAATACAAGAGTAATGGTCTCGCCAAGGTAAACTAACCGAGTTAACGAATGATACCAAAAACTGAATGATTACAAAAGTATAAGAAATTACACGTTGTCTCCTATGGATTGGAATGCGTTGCAAGACCTCTTCTACTCTTTTTCTCTTCTGAAAATCTACTTTTATGGTTTAGGTATCGATAATATGATTTAGCACACATAAAACTCATTTTTGAGTTTTGTATTTATAGGGTCTGGAGTCGGTGTCGATACGGCGTATCCAATGTGTTGGATACGACGTATTGGCGGTTCTTGAAGTAGGGACAATGTTTGATATCTTCCAGAATATTCACATACTATATCTCCAATACGGCGTATTGGTCTTCACTGGATACGGCGTATTGATCTTGTTTCCTTCGTGGTCTTTGGTGAGTGTAGGAACAGATACCCCGTATCTTCCTTGATGGATACGGTGTATTGGTTGTCAGAACAATAATCTTCAAAATATCTTCGTTTAAGCTCCAGAATGCGTGCCTTTTGCTAATATTTCACCAAGTACTCCGTAATTACTACAATTCTTAAATACAAACGATTAAGTAACAATTCTTATCAATAATTATATAAAATGGGTTAATTATATGGGATAAATGATGCTATAAAATAGACGTTATTTGATGTCATCAAATATCCCCCCACTTGAATCCTACTTGTCCTCAACTAGCCTTTAGAAGTTTATAAAAATGTATCCCTATGGATATTTTCCATTTAAAGCATTTATTTGATCTGTTACAAGTACACAACCAAACACCTCACGAAATAGGTAGATGAAAACACTCAAATCACTCAACTAATCTATGTGGTAACATGTAACTAATTCGCTCAATTGCTCGGTCGTGACGAGTTTCCTATTATAAGCTTGGCAAGGATACACATCTCCACCGCTAAAGCTAAGGAGTAACAAGTTTATAAAGGTAAATATGGGTTTTTAAGATATGGCTTAGGGTTGATCATTCTACAATCTTTCACCAAAAGTACCACACCAACAAGGCAGCTGAAGCACACATACATGGCCGTAATGACCGAATAGATATGTGTGTTCGATCACATCCTAATTCGAATTTAACCAACGGTTAGGATGAAGAATGATATAGGGTAGGGAACTTCTAACTTTCTCCAATAGAAATAAACCAACAAGGCAGCTGAGACATGCATACATGGCCGTAACGATGGAATAGACATGCACGCTTGTACAAATCCTCATTCGCGTAAAACCCATGGTTAATGATTAGGAAAGGGAAATAAATTGTTGTTAAATAAAAACTACGAAACAAATAGATTAATTCTAAAATACAAGTTGCTAGACACTTTTTCTCGACCGTTACCATGATAAAGACATAACTATTTACAACGTCTTGATCATAGATCAAAAACAACAACCTCAGTTGGCGTTCCCGTAACGGTCAACTTCTTCCCAAATCTTCACATACTGTAACATACGTTTACAATGGCAAGTGGCAATTCTCTTCCACTTTATACAATCTCTTACACGTCACGCGATTTGTATCACGAATAATCGATCCTTTATGTTTAATTCCTTCGGGTTGTTGGCGAAACGATTATCTGCAAAAACTTTTCTTCTCTTTTTTTTGTTGGTTTTTTCTATTTTTTGTATTTACTAAACATTATACTACTAAACTCGGTGTTGTAATTTTCACCATATTCATCCGATTAATAATAATTCGAATAATTCCTTCGGTATATTCTTCGTTATCGGAGTACCAATAAATGCGTTAGGGTAGTAAAATTACATGAGTTTTGATATAATTTACATTCCCATTTAGATGTGCAAATTTCCTTCTAAACCATACCAAATTGGCAAAACAAGACTTAGAACTACAAACTTTACACTTTAAGAACTTAGCAACTGTAAATTAAAACTTAATCTAACAGTGTAGGCAGGGGTAAAGGTGTAATGAATAAACAAGTGTGTATTACTAAATGGTTGGCTCTTTCGGGTTGTTCTTTAGGGGAATATTACTCTTATAAAAGTGAGTGTAAATAATGGTTTTATCACGGGGTTGGGTTGTGTTTAACTAAACCAGGGTAGTAGTTAATAAAGCAACATGTAAAGGACATCTTTGGGATTTGTAATCCTAATATTTTACAATTTAAACAAGTACCCCATTCTAAATCCATAGTACTCATCATTGCAGTCTGAAATAGACTATACCAGCCAAGTTTCTAAAGTCTACTACATCACGGCACACTCATATTTTGTGAATGTGGGGTAATCTTTTTAGAAAACGGATAAGGTTAAAATACTCACATATCTAACAAGGGTTATTGTGTGTGGGTTATGTATCAAGTAATTTCACAAAAGTATGCTTGAATTTTTTTAAATTTGAGCATATTTGAAGCATTTTAGTGTGAAAAATAGAACAAGTAAACATTCTAATTCTCATCCCCCCCCCCACTTGAATGTGCTCGTTGTATAAGATATAACTATTAAAAAATAAAACAGGAATTAAAAGAATTATAATGAGAAACTACCTGATTTTTGCTCGGAAGATTTCTCCATAGTAGGTTTTATTGAGCAAGATTGCTGTTGATTGAACAAGCCGCCTTGAAGTTTGAAGACTCACAATTCAAGATCTCAATGGATTTGTAAATTTCATTCCACCAATATCATCGATTTTACTTTCAACGAGGTCCTATGTAAAATATAGGAAAATACATGCAAATCCTATCTTGGTAGTTTATGATTAATTTAAAACTAAACTAACAAATAAGTTGAGTCAGTATGGTAATACGCCGTATTCATGTGCATGAATACGTGTTGGCTAGAATCAACAAATAATATTTTGTAAAAGTGCATAAAAAGAGAAAGACTGATAAAGTACAAAACTAATCAATACGCGACTATGGTATGGAGCGGTACGCCGTATGAATGTATGGGAAGACCAAACTCGTGATTAAAATTAAATAACATCCGGGTTGTCTCCAGGGAAGCACTTTGTTATCGCGAAGTCTTTAAGTTAGTTTTATTCAGCGTCTTAATTTCAACTTGTATTTTACATTCTTCCTTCGTTATCATGCGACAAGATTTCCCTGTATGCTCGACACGCATTCATCGTTTCTTTTCCCTAATCATCGTATTCATCTCTGTAATAGCAAACATATCTTCCTTCTTGTTCGAATGAATACGATGTTCATCTCGATCGTCCTTATATTGCACACTAGCGTTCAACATAACTCTTGTCTTTCATCTTGGGTTCATTCTCATATTCTAATTCATTGTGATCGGTGGTAGGTATTCTTATGAGCTTTTCCCATCTTCGCCAAACCATCATTGCTTGATTCATCATCACTGATTAAGCCTTTCATGATAGCTTTATTTCTTAAAGCTTGTTCTTTTAGCTCACAATCCATCAATGCTTCGTACCATTCATAATATTAGTAATGGAGTAAGTTTCCAACTATGTAAGCTCCAGGAAAGTTTCCTCCATTACAATATCTATCATTCGTCCAAATTCATGTTGCCATTCTAATATCCGTTTTACTAATTGTAGGGCTTACAATAATGCTTAACTGGTGTGGGTTCAATCCAAACTCCAGACTCAGTCCATGGTTTCTCATCAACCTATGGTACATCTCTGTTCCATTCGTAGATCCAATCATCCTTATATTCTTCATAAGTTTTGAATCCCTCAATGTCCTTAGTAAGTAAGTCTAGATCGATTTGCAAAAGATAGTTAAATTCTTTAAAGGTAAAATAAACTTAATCTAACAAGGTAGGCTAAGGTGTAAAGGTGTAATGAAATAAACAATTAGTGTATTTCCTAAAGGGTTGGCTCTACGGGTATCTTACTCTTAAAGTGAGAGTAAACAAAGGTTTTATACGGGGGTTAACTAACCAGTGTAGTTAGTTAATAAGCAACATGTAAAGGCATTTTGGGTGTAATCCTAAAATTTACCAATTTAAACAAGTTACTCCATCTAAATCCATAGTACTCATCATTGCAGTCTCGAATAGATATACCAAGCCAAGTTCTAAAGTCTACTACATCACCGGCACACTCATATTTTGTGGAATTTGGGTAAACATTTGGAAACGGATAAGGTTAAATCCTGACAATATCTAACAAGGGTTATTGTGTGTGGGTTATGTATCAAGTAATTTCACAAAAGTATGCTTGAATTTTTTTTAAATTTGAGCATATTTTAAGCATTTTAGTGTGAAAAATAGGACAAGTAAACATTCTAATTCCCATTCCCCCCACTTGAATTATACAACGTCCTCGTTGTATAGATAAAACATAAAAAAACAGGAATTAAAAAGAATTATAATGAGAAACTCCCCTGATTTTTGCTCGGTAGATTCTCCATGTAGGTTTATTGAGCAAGATTGTGTTGAACAGCCGCCTTGAAGTTTCAAGACTCCAACACTTCAAGATCTCAAGATTTGTAAATTCTCCACCAATATTCATCGATATTACTTTCACGAGGTCCTGTGTAAAATATAGGAAAAACATGCAAAATCCTATCTTGGTATCTATGGTTAATTTAAACTAAACTAAACAAACTAAGTACGAGTCAGTCTGGTGAATACGCCGTATCATGTGCATGAATACGTCGTATCGCTAGAATTGACAATAATGTTTTTAAAGTGCATAAAAAGTAAAGACTGATAAAGTCCAAACAATCAATACGCCGTATGGTATGGAGCGGATACGCCGTATTGATGTATGGGAAGACAGACTCGATAAAATTAAATAACATTCCGGGTTGTCTCCCGGGAAGCACTTTTGTTTATAGCGAAGTCTTTAAGTTAGACTTTTATTCAGCGTCCTTCATTCAGCTCTAGTTACCATCCATCCTTCGTCTATCATGCGAAAGATTTCCTGGTATGCTCGACACGCATCATCGTTTGTTCTTCCCAAATCATCGTATTCATCTTCTTTAATAGCAACATACTCTTCGTCTTGTCCGAATGAATACATGATCATCTCGAATCTTCTTATATTGCACACTAGCAGTTCACATAACTCTTGTCTTTCATCATGAGTTTCATTCTCATATTCTAATTCATTGTGATCGTGGTAGGTATTCTTATGACTTTCCCATCTTCTCCAACCATCATTGCTTGATTCATCATCACTGATTAAGCCTTCCATGATAGCTTTATTTCTTAAAGCTTGTTCTTTTAGCTCATAATCCAGCAATGCTTTGTACCATTAAAAATCTTAGTAATGGAGCGAGTTTCTAACTATGTAAGCTCCAGGCAAGTTTCCTCCATTACAATATCCATCATTCTTCCAACTACATGTTGGCCATTCCGAACATCCAGTTTTATAATTGAAGGGCTTACAATAATGCTTAACTGGTGTGGGTTCAATCCAAACTCCAGACTCAGTCCATGGTTTCTCATCAACCCATGGTACATCTTTGTTCTATTCGTAGATCCAATCATCCTTACATTCTTCATAAGTCTTGAATCCTTCAATGTCCTTAGTAAGTAAGTTTGGGTCTATTTGCAAAAGATAGTTAAATTCTTTAAAGGTTTTGCACATAGGCGTCTCAAAATCAAATATATCAGTGTCGATCCTAAAGACTTTAGTAACTTCATCTTCATTATCAGGAAACTCTTCATCCGTGAGCTCAACTTCATCATCACCTCTAATCCAGTAAATCGATAATGCTTTCTTTGTATAATGATCCATCGTCTTGTCGTTAAATTTTTTTGACCCCAACCATTCAGTAAATGAAACATCAGATGGATCATATCCCACGTCATCATCATCTTCATGCGACATGCGTTGCTCTAAATCATCATCCTTGTTTGAGTCACATTGGATGTTAGCAACTTCAATCTCATATGTGAATAAATCATCATCTATTCCGCTCATCCGATTGAATTCATTGTTGAAAACTTCAAGTGATGTACCGTAAGTGAGCAAAATATCTTTGTTGTTAAGATCCTAAAGTTTCTCGAACTCTCCTTTGATTACCTTTGTCATTCTTAACTGAAAAATAACCAGAAAATTTATCAGTAGAACCAGCGGGAAAAAGGTGTTAAAAAATTTAAGCTTTAAGTTCGAGAGTGGAAAAGAACTTTATCAGGTGATCGATACACCGTATTCAATAGAAGTGAATACGCCATATTAATCAGTTGAATAAATACGTTGTATTGGATAGAATGTTGGATACGCCGTATCCAATGGTAGTGGATACGCCGTATCGATTTATCAACCAGAACAGTGTATTAGGAAAACAATTAAAGTAAACACACAGATATACAAGCAAACAATTAAACTAACAAATATACAAAAATATACAGAATATACAAGAATATACACTAATCTAATTAACACTACTCCTAAGGGTTAGATCTAATCTAATAACCAAAATATAAAATAAAAATCAAGATTAAATTTCACTCCTCGGCAACGGCGCCAAAAACTTGATGTGTCATTGTATGGTGTTTATTTATGAAAGTTTAAGTTTTAAATTTATATTTTGCCGACTCAACCAAAAACAACACTTTAATGGGCATTGTACACAGTCGGTGGTAGATTCGTGGTAAGTAGGGTGTCGAACACTTGAAGCGAGGTTAAATCTCTCAATTTATTAATATTTTGGTTATCTAATCTAAGTTAATTCTAATCTAAGTTAAACCTATGTTAATCCTATGTTAGTTCTAATTCTAATTCTAACAGGTAAAAGGGGGGTTTTCAGCCTGAGAGACTGGCACGGGTATGGTGCTGACTACTATCAATTCAAGACACTTTAACCTACGCAAGCAAATTAACAGAAGATAAAACATTGGTCAAGCCTTAAAGTTTGGGAGCTCGTACCTCGTCCAGATCGTGTCATGATATTCACTTTAAAGTGGATCTTAAAGGTTAAATTAGATGAACTAGGAGGTGTTTTGAAAAACAAGGCTAGGTTGCTAGCATTGGGATATCATCAAGAAGAAGGAATTGACTTTGAAGAATCTTTTGCACCGGTTGCACGACTAGAGGCCATAAGAATCTTTATTACATATGCGGCTCACAAGAACATGACATTCTATCAAATGGTGTCAAGACTGTGTTCTTAAATGGTATACTTCGTGAAGAGGTCTATGTCTGTCAACCAGACGGGTTTGTAGATCAAGATAATCTCAACCATGTGTACAAGCTGAAGAAAGCTCTTTACGTGTTAAAGCAAGCTCCACGGGCTTGTTATGATTTGTTATCATTGTTTCTACTCTCTTAAAAGTTCTCCAAAGGTGCTGTTGATCCAACATTATTTACTTGGAAAGAAGGCAAAGACATCTTACTGCTACAAATCTATATAGATGATATAATATTTGCTTCTATTGATCCTGCACTATGTGAATCATTTTATGAAATAATGTGTTCAAAAATATAAGATGTCAATGATGGGCAAAATGTCTTTCTTTATTGGACTTCAAATTTCTTAAAGTCCTAGAGGAATCTTTCTTAACTAATCCAAATATGCACTTGAAATAATTAAAAAGTACGAAATGGAATCTAGTGACCCAGTTGATACTCCCATGGTGAAGAAAACCAAACTGGATGAAGATCCACAAGGGAAAGCAGTTGATCCTGCATGTTATCGTGGAATGATTGACTCCCTTATGTATCTGACATCCAGTAGACCAGACCTTGTATTTGTTGTATGCATGTGTGCCCGGTATCAGGCTAAGCCTATCAAAAAGCACTTACATGCAGTTAAAAAAATCTTTTGATACCTACGAGGAACAATTAACATGGGTCTGTGGTATTCGAATGATTCATGTATTGCACTAACAGCTTTTGCAGATGCTGATCATGCCGGTTTCCAAGATACCAGAAGAAGTACATCTGGAAGTATGCAGCTCTTGGGTGACGGATTAGTCAGTTATTTGTCTAAGAAATAGAAGAGCACTGTTATCTCCAGTACATAAGCTGAATACATTATTTTATCCGGATGTTGTGCTTAAATTCTTTGGATGAGATCACAACTGACATACTATGGCCTTGGATTCAACAAAATTCCTCTGTACTACGATAACAAAAGTGATATTGCTTTATATTGTAACAACGTCCAACACTCAAGATCCAAGCATATTGACATCAGATACCATTTCATCAAGGATCAAGTGGAAAATGGTGTGTTTGAGCTCTACTTCGTCAGAACAGAATATCAGCTGTTAGACATTTTTACCAAGGCATTGGGACGAGAAAGACTTGAATTTCTTATCAACAAGCTTGGAATGAGAAGTATGTCTCCTGAAACTCTGAAAAGTCTGGCAGAAGAATCAGAAGAGTAATGGTGGAATTTCTTCTTGTATCCTATGTATATACATAAAATCAGAAAAACACAAAAAGATTTTTCAATTTTATAAAACATTTACAAAAAGAAAATAGAAAAATATAAAACCAGAAAAGAAAATAGAAAAATATAAAATCAGAAAATACCAAAAATATGTTTTCATGACATGTCTTCTGGAATCGATAATATTTACGGCCTTAGAAATGTCATTTAATAATGACACGGAGCTGTAAATAAAGTTCGAACAGAAGTTCTTAATGTTTTCAAAACATGGCAATGGTTTGCAGTTATTTATGACTGCAACCCGGTCTTAATCTTAAAGGCAAGTATTTCGTCAAAAAGAAAACTTGACCTCTCAACGGGAATTGACTTTCTCGGGCATGATCTACTTTATGATCATGTAAGGCTTGTGTATACTTTGCTACACAACCCGTTCTTTCTATAAAATAAGTGTACGCGTTAGTGCATTTATTTTTCAAAATAAGAGAAATCTTATTTTTTGTGGTGAAAATGTTGTAATTACAAATAATCAGTGTGTTTTAGGAATCAGGAAAATATTTTAAAAGATAATTTCTATCACTTAAATAACGACTACAGCTCTTTCAATAGAAAATGAGTCGTTGTTTGAGGGGGAGAAAAAGTGCTCACAAATAATCTTTTTAATTGGTCTTTCAAAATCAAGGATTAAACGGATAAAGTTTTGATAAATGACGGATCATGGTTTAAAGGGGAGTTAAATTTATTAACTTAAAGGGCTTAAGATGTCATTTGTTAAATCTTTAGGATCTTAATTGCGATTATTAATTAAGTAGTTTAGGCTTAAAACAACAAGGACTAGATTTGCCGTAACAAGTTAGTTAATAATGCCTTTAAAAGAGTTAAGAATTTGCAATTGATAGACATTAAGGAGTTGAGGGACCATTTGTTTGTGCTTTTAGTGTGTTTAGAATGCCCTGAAATGCCTTCTCTTGACTCATGTATGTGTTAAAACTCTAAAATCCTTATGTTTGATCCCATTCGTAGCATCTTGGCCTTAAAGGCTTGTTTAAGACTTGTTTGTTGTTGTTACATGATCCCTTGTTGCTTTGCCAAGTTTGACTCTGTGATTTGACCAATGTGTGTTTAGTAATTTAACATGTTCTGTTTAGAGTTATCAAATTCAAAAGATCAAGTTAACAAGGTTTAATCATGACATGTTATGATCTTATTCATAAAACAAGAAACATTAAGCTAAAATTGAACCTAGAATGTGATCTGAACTATTTGGACACAATTTGGACTGTTTGGACTTACATTGAATCAATTTGGCATGTTTGACTGTAATGATTAACCATTAACCAGGGACTTAAACATTTTTAAACTGAATCTTGTTTAAAAACTTGAACTTAACATATCAAACATAAAACGGATCAAATAGATAACCACTTAAAAACACTTAAAGGATAATCAAACATTTATGTGCATTAATTGTCATGTATATGAATATGTATTGATATCCTTAAGCAGAACCAATGGCTGAAGAACAAGATGAACAACAACAACAACACTTGGTGGATGCTGAGCTTGTTCTAATAAATGAGCAAGTAATGATTGCAACTAGCAACTTCAGGATTGCCCTGGAGAAGACTCAGCCATATCTAATCTACAAGGTGTTCCAGAAGATTCTTAAGTAGTACTCTTTCTACAATGATTTCATTGCAACTGCAGATGCTATAGAGGTTTATATGCAGTAGTTTTGGTATAAAATTGCCTATGATCTGACTGCCAAAGCATTCTTCTTCACAATGGGTGATAAGGTCTTTGAAGTGAATGCAGACTTACTCCGTAATGCTTTAAGTATTACTCCTAAAGACCTTGATCATCCTTTTACTCTACCTGCTCCTGAGAAAGAGATCATAAAATTCATCAATCAGCTTGGATGTTCTAAGACAATCAGGACTATCTCTGCACTTAGAGTCAATGATATGTTCCAAACCTGGAGAACATTTCTGACCATGATTAACAAGTGTTTGACAGGGAATGCTACATCATATGATCGTCCAAGACTTCTGATGCTTCAATTTTTGTAGGGAATGGTTACATGCAGCAATATTGACTTTGTTGATCTCATTTGGGAAGAATTCAAATACCAAATTGAGTCTAGGAAGGTCAGTAGACAAAAGCAAGAATAGATGCCTTTCTTGGGGTTTACAAAACTCATCATTAAGTACATCCTATCTCAGAATGACCAAATCTCTAAAAGACCCTTATATTTCCATCATGTCATCAAGCTCGATTCAACCCTTGGAAATCTGAAGTTTGAAAACAAGGGATCTAAAGAGCCAATCTTTGGAATGGCTATTCTAGGTGTGATGCTAAATGATGACATAAAGGCTTCTACTGAGTATTCAGAGTATTTGGCTAAGTATAGAGGAGTTGCACCAGTCAAAACTAGAGGAAAGGACTACTCACCAAGTAATAGGTTTAAATTGATATGGAAAGAGTAAGTATTCCTAAAAGGAGAAGATCAAAGACAATAACTGAAGAAGTTGTTCAGTCTGAAGGAATAGATGATGATGAAGTTGATTCTAAGGAAACTAAAGAAGATGAAGAACCATTGGTCAAAACAAGACCAAGTAGAATTGTTATTGGTGGAGAAGCTCACCGAGAATCTAAAGAAGAAAGAGTTGATCACTCTAAGGAGTTAAAAGGATTGGAAACACTGTCTAAAGCTTCTCAATTTTAGTTGAATATGATGAGAGCAAGAAAAGCTAGCAGACATGATTTCTTTATTCAACAACGTCCAAGAGGCTCAGGTGAAGGATCTGGTATAACTCAGAGGTTCCTGATGAGATCGTCTTTAAAAGCTCATATAATGGAGTTGGTGTGACACCAGAGGTTCCAGATAAGCCAAGTGATTACTCTAGTAGTTCAAGTTCTGATTCTGAGTTTGGAGTTGAAGAAATCTCAAGTGATGAGGCTGAAGTCACTAAGAAAGCTAATAATGCAAAGATTGTAGATGCTAAGAAAGACACAAAAGATCAAGTGGCTGAAGAACAAGGTGCAGAGAAACAACCTGGAAATGAGGAACTTGGTGTTAATCAAAAAGACAATGAACCAGCTGGTGATGCACAAGCTGATGTTCATATGACAGAAGCTCAGCCAGAGAAGCCTAAAGCAACTCTGATAAGTTCTCATCAGACTCTATCTTTTGCTGAGTTCACTAGTCAATTTCTCAATGATAATCCTAAGATTACTGTTAATGACGTGTTGCAAGATCCGGTTGAACCCTAAAGTTAAATCAATCGTAGATATTCCGGTAAGTCAAGAGAAACTTACTGAATCGAGACCTCCATCAGTTGATACAACTGTGACACTGATTCCCGATACAACAATAGTTTCACCAACATTATGTTTTCCTAATCGGCTAATCATTAAGATTATTATCAAAGGAGTAGAAATATTTGATAAAATTGGTACACTTAGGTATGATGATTCCTTTAGATAGTCAGTATCTTGCAGGAAGAAATGGATACATCCGAGACTTAATTGACTTTGGTGTTATCATTTCGACTACTTGGAGGGTTTAATTGTCTACATCCGAGACTTAGTTGACTTTGGTGTTACAATTTATATCATCATTATCCTGAAGAGAGAAATGCGCACATCTGGGACTTAATTGAATTTGATGATTCGGTTTTGAATTCTATACTTCAAGTATTCAGGATTTATACAACAAGAATTCTTCATGCAGGTATTCTTATTTCGATAAGCTTAGAAGTAAGCCTTGAATCTACTCAAAAAAGGATTACTGGTTTGGGAGGGGGGCGGAGCTATGGAAGCTTCTAAAAGGAGAGTCGAGACAGACTACAGATTGTTGATGTGGACAATTTGACTATGTCATTCTAAGTTCTGCTATACTAAAGGTCCAGTCTCGTACTATATCTTGTGAATATGTAAATATGCAGTGAAGAATAATAAGTATATATGTATCTGAGTACAATTTTTGTTAATACAAATATTCGCGTAAAAACAATATTTATATTTAATGATCTTCATGTTTTGATAATAACAAATATAATGCCATACTACGTAAAAGTTTACGTAAACAAGTTATTTAGTCAAAAGTTTACTTGACGACGACAAATCACTTAAGGTATGAATATGGCATTATTAAACATAGTTAATGATCAAAGAAAAATATTATCCATTTGCATAAACCTTTTCTAATCAAATGATTTAAATAAACACATGATTAATTATAAGCTAGTTATGTTAATCATGTAAGACAAAATAGGATTAACCATAAGTGGAAACAATCTTTCTAAATCTTTCCAAATCTTCCCAAATCTAGAAGATCTTTCCTTATTAGTGATAAGAAATATTTTACTTCTAGAATAATCTAATAAACTAGATTTATAAGTACAAATAATATTTTGTCAAGATTTAGGGTTAATCATGAAAAGACAAAAGCTGTCCCAGCTGCACCCTACGGATCCAGCAAAACCAAAGGACGGATCCAGGCTATGCTGGATTCGTGGATCCATGCGACAGCTGGTTTGGACAGATTTTGAATTTCAAATGGTGCCTATAAATAGCAAAGGTAAGTCTTCATTTTAGACAACTCATCACAAATATTTTTCTCTCTAGCTTTTATCATTTTCATATTCTTTGATCATTATACTTGTTTCATAATCAAATACATATGATCAACTCATTCCACTCTTTAGTGAAGAACACTAACGAAGACGTGAAGCTTCAAGTGTTATTAGTTTAGTTGTGTCATCACAGTTGTGATAATCATTTATCTTGTATCTCTTGTGTTGTGTGTTGTGTGTATCATATGTGTATGATATGTTAGTATTTAGGCCAGAAAATACATAGTGTGTTAGATTGGTTCTATCTCAAAGTAAAACTCGGTATTTCGCTTAGTACCGGAAAAAATGTAAGCGACGTGTACGGTTTTCTCCGCCTAAAGGGAGCTTGTTGACATAGTGAAGAAAACTCTCAAGTTGGGTACTTGAGGAGTGGACTAGGGCGAAGAGGAGCTTCGTAGTCGAACCACTATAAATCATTGTGTCATCGGTTTGATCTTTCCTATCCTTACTTGTTTAAACTTCGTAGATTATTTATTTACTTGTTTCTTTGCTATCATATACACTTGCGTATATCTCTTGAATTCACATAAGTTTACAATCTAAGTTTTATTTAAAAAACGGTAAAAACTATTCAACCCCCCCCCCTTCTAGTTTCCACAATTGGTATCAAAAGCCAAGGTCACCCAAGATCTTTAACGTATATTGTACATTAAAGCTTGAATCGATCTATGGATTCAAATAAATACCTAGAAGGGCAATCTATGCAAAGACCACCACTTTTCGAAAGCGATTGTTTTATATATTGGAAAAATAGATTCAAAACTTATGTGAAAGCAAAAGATTTAGATCTTTGGCATATTATCATGAATGGTGATTTTCCACCGGTTGCCCGAAATAAAGATACCCAAGTTTTGGAGGTTGTTCCCTTTGAAGAACAATCCGATGACCGTTTAAAGAAACTTACCAAAAATAATGAAGCTAAAATGGTTCTTTATAATGCTTTACCTAAAAAAGAATATGAAAGAGTTTCTATGTGTAAAACGGCTAAAGATATTTGGCAATCCTTGTTAATCACACATCAAGGTAATAGCCAAGTAAAGGATAATAAAATTGATCTTCTTGTTCAACAATATGAAAAATTTACTATCCTTGAAGAAGAATCTATTGATAGCGGTTTTGCTAGATTTAACACTGTTATTACTAGTCATAAATCTCTTGATGAAGGTTTCTCTAGCAAGAACTATGTTAGGAAGTTTCTTAGGGCTCTACATCCTAAATGGAGAGCAAAGTTCATGACAATTGAAGAATCAAAAGATTTGCCATCACTAGCTCTAGACAAGCTTATCTGCAATCTAAAAGTACATGAAGTTGTTATGGAAAAAGATTCCAAAATCTATAGAGGTAAAAAGGAAAGAGTTAAGTCCATTTCCTTGAAAGCTAAGAAGAGTCTAGTGATGATGAAACTTTGACATCCAGAAGTGATGACGAAGAATATGCTATGAACTTTAAAAAGTTCTTTAGAAGAAAAGGTAAATTTGTTAGGAAACCAAGAGAAGAAAAGAAGTCATTCCGACAAAGGGATGAGAAGAAAGGAAAGAGTGATCGGAAATGATTTAGATGCGGTGATCCAAATCATCTCATTGGCGATTGTCCAAAACCACCTCGCAACAAAGATCAAAAGGATTTCAATGGAGGTTCTTGGAGCGATAGCGAAAATGACGCCGAGGACAAAACTAACGATGAAACTTGTCTCATGGCTCAATCGTCAAATGAGGTCACTCTTAACTCTTCTCATTATAGTGATAATGCTTCTTCTTTTGATAACGATAGTATGCAAATAGAATATGATAACTTGTGTGAAATTAGCTTAAAAATCATTAACAAGAATAAAATTTTGAAAACTAAAAGAGATCTTTTAGAAAAAGAAATTTTAGAGTTGCACGAGAAAATTAAGAAACTTGAGAGAAATAAAGAAATTGATATTACATGTAAGTCGTGTCAAGAACTCAAGTTAGAAAATGCTAGACTTAAGGAAACTCAAGTTAAGTTTGTAAAATTTGATAAAATCACTAATTCCCTAAGAGAAATGTTAAACAATCAAAAGTCATCTAGTTGTAAAATAGGTCTAGAATTCGATAGTAGTAAAGCGTTAACAAGCAGAACTAAACCCATAAACTTTGTTGGGTCGTCCGTTGAAATTGCACCTGACAGATCCACCATAATGGCTCACGGATCCACCATACCTGGATTCGTGGATCCATCAAGTAGTGAAAAAGCGGCATAACATGTTTTTAGCCCACCTATGTGTTCGAGATCGGATTTGTCATTACTAGAAAGAAACTAATACATAATAAGGTTGAAGAGTCAAAGAAATAGTCTTTAAAATCATCACTTAAAAGTGGTTTGGTTTACGTCAAAATCGAGTCTAGGTCGAAAACACCTCCACCTAGAAGAAATAACTTTTCACAACCAAGACATAACACACCTCAACCTAGAAGAAACTCTAGAGAACGAATTCACCAAAACTTATATCCTATGAATTGGAATAACAATCAAAGTCAAGGTTTTGTACACATGGGAAATTGTATCCCATTTCAATATCCCAATCAATTGCAACTATTGCAAGGATGTACAACACTAACTTTTTTGGACCCATGAGATATTGAGGACCAAACGATTGAATTTGTTTTTGTTGAAATAGGTATGCTTGAGAACGTGTTTGGATCCGGATGAATAAATTAAAGATAGTGGTTGCTCCAAACATATGACCGGTAACAAAAGTCTATTCTTTACCTACAAAGCATACGACAGAGGTAATGTTGTCTTTGGAAGTAACTTGAAAGGAAAAATCAAAGGCAAAGGTACGATCTCAAATAACTCTCTTACTATATCCAACGTAGAACACGTAGACAACCTAGCGTTTAATTTACTTAGTGTCAGTCAAATTTGTGAGAATAAGTGTAGAGTCTTATTCACAGAAGAAGGTAGTGAAATAATTAAAGATGGTAAAATCATAGGAAATGGGATTAGGAAATATGGTTTATACGTAATGAAATTATGAAATAAGTCTCAAGACAAATTATGTCTCGCCACGGTAGTTGATAATTCTACTTTATGGCATAGAAGACTTGGTCACGCAAATACTCGTTTAATTCAATCTTTGTCATCCAAAGAATTAGTTAGAAACTTACCTAAGCTAAAGTATGATAAACATTTTAGTGATGCTTGCAAAATTGGGAAGCAAGCTCATGCAAGTCATAAAGCTAAAAATATGGTTTCTACTAAAAGATATCTAGAATTATTACATATGGATTTATTTGGTTCGTCGGCAATTAAAAGCTATGGAGGTAATTTATACACTTTAGTAGTAGTAGATGGTTATTCTAGATATACATGGACCAAGTTTCTAAAAACCAAAAATGAAGCATTTGAGAAATTTGAAATATTAATTTAACCAGCTAGGAAGTTATATAGTAGCTATTAGACCAGATCATGGTCGGGAATTTGACAATGAAGTACAATTCGGAGCTTATTGTGAGGCACAAGGATATAATCAACAAGAAGGTATAGATTATGATGAAACATATGCTCTGGTAGTTAGGTTAGAGTCTATTAGAATACTTCTTGCCATTGCGTGTGCAAAAGATTTCAAATTATACCAAATGGATGTTAAAAATACTTTTCTAAATGGATTCATAAACGAAGTGGTTTACGTTGCTCAACCTCTGGGCTTTATTGATTTTGAAAAACCAAATTATGCTTATAAACTTAAAAAGGCTTTGTATGGTCTTAAGCAAGCTTCCAAGGCTTGGTATGATAGACTAAAAGCATTTTTGATAAAACACGAGTATTCAATGGGAATGGTCGATAACATACATTTTACTAAGAAATCAAAGTCACATCTTATCATAGTTCAAATATATGTTGATGACATTATATTTGGTTCCACGTGTCAGTACTTGTGTGATGTTTTTGCAAAAATCATGCACGATGAGTTTGAAATAAGTATGATGGGGGAGTTGAACTTCTTCGTAGGCCTTCGAATAAAATAAATAGAAGACGGGATATTTTTAATCAATCCAAGTACATCAAGGAGATGTTAAAAAAGTTCGGGTTGGAAGACTCCACACCAACCAAGACGACGATGTCGACGAAGATCAATGATAACATCAAATATTTGATACTTTTTAGTGTCAATTTCCCCTAAAAATACTTGAAATTATCCTAGAAACACATGAATTCAATACATTTACTGTTATTTTGTTGTTTTTAGGTAAAATGCAAGTAAGTAGCAAGAAACGCGAGAAGTGGACACTAAACAAGGCATTGGAGCGAAATGACGTGATTAATGGATACTTATACAAACGAATAATATATAAGAAGCTATCCGCTTATGATTTGGATTTACTATGAAAGGAAACAAAGCCGAAGAAGAAATGCTCCCGTGATACTTCGGGAAATGTGCTCTAGTATTTTGACCATAACTTCTTCATACTAACTCCTTTGAAGTTGATTCAAGCGATCATGAAAAGTGGAAAGTGATATGTACAACTTTCGTGTTTTGGGTTATAGCTGGATCACAACTGACGAGCCACAAGATTACAATTACTACAATTGTGCTGAAGAGTTTACGCTGTAACCTCACAGATAGATTACCCCATAAACTTTCCACGTCATGGTTACTGCGTAACCAAACAAATAGATTACGCCATAAACTTCCCATGTCATGGTTACGGCGTAACCTCACAAATAGATTACGCCATAAAGTCCATTTTGCCTATATTTTGGAATGTCTACATCAGCAAGGTTATGGCGTAACCTCACGAATCAGTTACGTCGTAAACCATTATAAACCTTTAAATAGGTGCCGAAATCAGCCTTAAAAAGAATCCTTCTGTCTCCCATCTAAGGGGACGACTAGGACATCTTCCCAAGTCATTTTTTAGCACATTTTAGCCCTTCAAGAAGGAAGAATCCGGTCTTGATCGTCATCATCATACCAGTTTGGCTCGATTATCATGTTTTCTTTACTTTTTTTAATTGACAATGATATTGATTGTATATAATACAATTTTCGGCTAAGCTTATCTTATTAATTATCATTATGATTCATTTATTTCTTGTTAATTATGGTTATCTATTTGGTTATATTACTTTGACCATAACAATGCCAAATATGATGCTCGCTTACCATGACTAGTGGAACAAAATCTCGGCTATTATGATTAGTATGGTGTGGATTCGCGAGATAAGTGAGGATTAGATGACCATTCAATCTCTACTTTCCCATATAGTAGAATAAAGTGAATAATTAAGTTAATTAAGAAGTAATTAGGACTGCATCTCCTTCTCTTCAATCATACTTAGTTCATTCCTTTAAAGTTTTCATTCTCTTACAAATCAATTATTCTAAACAGCTTTTTAAACGTGACAACTAATTTAAACTCAGATTTGTAACCGCCTTTTAGCTCTTAGAATGACCTCGGATTTACCCAACCTACACTACTCACGATCGAGTTCTCTACCTGTTAGTGCATGTATCGGTAAACGAGTTTTATAAATTTAAAACTTGGTAAAATATTATTTAAAACAATTTACGCATCAGCTATGGGCCTATGATTGTGTGTATGAATGCTATGGGAACACTATATGAATGCCATATAAACACTATGTGAATGATATACGAACAATATGAGATCTATTTATGCGAAGTTCCATTGTGAATTTCTGCACCACACTATTTAGCCGACTTTGTAGCTCCAGCTGGTAGGCGATAGGTCCGGAGGACTATAAGCGCGCAGGATATTACTAATTTGTGGATTCAGGTTGGGATACCCTTGATGTGTCGTTGTGTGGTGTTTATTTATGATAGTTTAAGTTTTAAATTTATATTTTGCCGACTTAACC
>BQNB010091517.1:0-15303 GCA_026074375.1 Tanacetum coccineum
CGAGCAGTAATTAACGGTTCATGATAGTGGGGTCTTAATGGCAAAACTAAGGACTTAGGCAATAATATACCAGGATAGCATACAGTTGGAAAAACACTCGTATTCAAGGTTTATAGCATGTATCCCCCTCGCGGGTTTATGAAAACATTAAAAGATTTAAAATGCGAGGCTATGTAGTAAACAAGTGAAAGTAACGGCCTCGTCATGCAACCTGGGGTAATATGTCAAGTCATAGTGTGATGATTTATGATTCAAAACTTCATAAAGTTGATTTATTAATTTATGGAAATATTATATCACTGTTCGGGCCATCATAATTCAGAGGTCATGTAGTAAACATTTGAGGAGCCAGGACACTTTAAATCGTAAATCCAGGAAACTCGTCAAAACATATACCCAAATGAAACTCCTTACATGAAGCTCCCTAGCAACGTGATACGATAAAATTTTAAATTTCTTCAAAAGCTAGTCGATGATAAATTACGTTAATTATATAACGTAATTGTTTTATAATGCGTCGATCGTTGATTAATAGCGATAAATGTATCGGTTTTTAATAAAATCGAGGTTTATAATATAAATATATATTTTTATAATTTATATAAAAATATTATATTTTATATCTTTAAGTTTGCAAAAATGGCAATATTTACCCTTGATTTATAAACTTTTACAATGTTCATGATAATGGGCTTAATTTGGACTTAGCTTTTTCATAAAGTTTTTTGTTAGTGTTTTTGTGGGCTTCTTTTGATTAAATACGTATTTCATGAAACACAGCTCCAATTTTTTTTCAAAACTGTTTAAGCTTATGTTGATATTTTTGTAGCTTATTCCGGTGTTATGGGAGCTTATTAGACATAGCTTATTCTTATTTTGGTTAGCTCATTTTAAGTGGTCCAAGGTTGAGACAAAGACACATAGATCTATCTTTCTAGCAACAAGGACAGTGTGAGTTTGGTTGTTTTGCTAGAAGACAAAGACAAGGATATTGTACACGAATTAGCAACTCTTGTGAAGGACACGAACTCGTACTTAAAGAAGCACCCGAATTCGCAATTTACTTGTCAACGAATTCGCAAAATTCCCTTTGTCACACGAATTAGCAACATTTCTTTGTTGAACGAATTCGCAACTTACTTTAACATCCGAATTCGCAGTTCACCTCTTTCAACCGAACTCGCAACTCTCTTTAGAAGACACCGAATTAGCAATCTTGTGAAGGAATCGAATTATCAAGTTTTATGTGTCAAACGAATTCGCAATCCTCTTATTTTTTGACCGAATTCGCAATTTCACTTACAAACCGAATTTGCAACTCAACTAAAGCATCAAATACACGTTTTAACTCTTTTCGGGTTTTTCGGTTTCGAGTGTCGGTTCATTACGGGACTTCTAATCTATACCATTACGATCGTGAACTCGTTTCGATCAACGTGGTATATTCACTTGATTCCGACGATAATCGTACGAGTCCGTGAGACGAAATTAACACTCGTTGCATTTTTTTGAAGTTTCAAACGAAGAAGACAAAATTTTTGGAGGGAATATCTTTTATTAATTAAACTTTATTGGAAAAATGCACATGCAGTCCCTACATGTCTAAGACCATTTCATATCAAGTCCTTGGTGAATTATTAACCGTCAAAGTTGAAAATACTTTGCACCGTTGGTCCTTAATTGCTACAATTCAACCGTTTGTCCTCCAAAGTTAACCGTAATTGCACCGTTTATCCTTAATCGAGTTTTGATCAACCGTTAATCATTTCAAGCTCAAAATTTGTGCACCGTTCATCGTTTTATCTTAACAAATCGTTAATGAAAGTTCAAGTTCTTCGATTACAACAACGATTTCAACATCAATTAATTATTGTTTCACGGTTTCTTCTTGATTTTGTAAAATCCCGCAAAAGATTCCATTTCTTTTCTCGGTTTAAATCATAGATTTGTAAAATCCCGTGAACGTTAATTGATTTCAATCCACAACAACAAACACTTTACCTACTTAAGATCCTACAAATCATTTTCACTTCACATCACGTTACAATGGAAACGAAAGATACTTTATCTTCGTGTTCTAATTCGGAAGAACAACAAATGCAACAAATTCAAGACAAAGCAAAAGAAAGTTGCATGGTATCTTTTCGACGACTTCATTCACACCTTAAGCTTCTTTCAAACAATGACTTAAAAGGAACTTGAACCGAGTCTAGATTCAAACGCACATTTGCGACACTCTTTGGTCAAGATGTAGAGACTTTCACAGGCACAATGTTCCTAAACATGGATCAACTAGAAAAGCAACTTAACAACGAATAATTTCAAGAGATTAGATCCATGGCTGCTTTTAAAGTACGCGAGACACAGTTTTAGATGTTCATCAAGTCACGGATTTATTTGGATTATGAATATTTTGTAATGACATGCAACTAGTTTCTACAATACACTCAGCTCGTGATTCCAAAATTCCGTGATACACTGATCTACCACATGGAATCTGTTAAGAAGTCAATTGATAAAAGAGCACAACATAAACGAGAGTATGACATCAGGGTGAATGACAGACAAATGCAGACAATAGAGGAAAAGGTTGATACGAGTAACGCATTAGATGCTAGTTTAGTTGACATAGAAAGCAGTGGGACAGAATCAAAAGAGCAGGATACAAGCAGCAGATCAGGGAATGATGCACATGCTGATGATGCAGATGCACCCAAATGCCCCCCCCGATGATGCAGATATCAGACCATTATATGATGAAGAGCCAAATGCTGAGGTTACAAACAACTTGCTGAAATCAATATCTTTTCTACTGGACAAATAGCAGCACTGAGGCAACCTGAATTTCAATAATGAAGGAGTGTTGACCAGAATGCGAACAATTACATGACACATGTCCCTTGGGCCTGCTAACATTAACTGATAACTAGACAACCAAACTCTTAAATCAATCACTTTAAATCTAAAAAAACTTCGTCTCAAAAAGACCGTTGTGCCCAATTTACAAAAAAATGTTTAAGAATGGAAGCATAAGTGTGTTAATCTTGAACTTAAATATCAAATCAAGCTTTTAAAAGAAGGGCAACATGTCAATTTTTACAATGGTTAAAAAGTAATCAAAGCCAAGGTTTAACATGAACAACAGATGTAATTGAAACAATAAACATCAATTAGAAACAAAAAGTGGCTAAGTTACTTAAGGAAAAGGAGACTTGAAAAGGCATACAAAGAAATGTTTGGATTCTATCAAGATAACGAGAGCAAAGAACGATAGAAAACAACAACTACCATTGATTGCAAATAAATGATAAATCAACTTAACTTTTCAGGAAAAAGGGTTTGCAATTGCAACATTAAAAAATGAGTTAAGGAAATTAACAGGAAATAGGTGGATACTAAGTTTGCAAAATCGTCAATCTTAGGGAAACCGGTTTTACAACCACGTAGAAACCAATCAGTTGTTAGACAACCGACTGCGTTTAAGTCTGAACGACCTAGATTTTCAAAGCAACGGTTTGCCTCCCAAGTTGATGTCAATAACGATTTGTCAAAACCAGTACACTTAACATATTATTTTTGCCTAAGGAAGAGAATCTGCTATTGCAAAACCTCATCACATGATTGCACCTGGCTCATCTAGGTATAGCTCAAATGACATGGTTCATAAACACTACCTAGAGGAAGCTAAGAAAAAGACACAAGAAAGCAGTAGGAATTTAGAACCTAGTGTGATGCCTTATGCTAGATCACAAAGCACAACTACGTAGCAAACCAAAACCTAGGATCAATAACCAAAAGCCTAGGAATTGGCCTGCATCTAAGACGAATTACGTCCACGATATAAGATTGTGCCCAATAAGCAGAACACTCTAGGAATTCTAGAAGTTTTTCTGACTCAAACCATTTTGTTTGCTCAACATGTCAGAAATGTGTCTTTAATGCAAATCATGATTCTTGTGTAACAAAATTCCTGAATGAAGTCAACTCACGTGCTAAGGTTCCATCCCATAAGACAACAATGAGATACAAACCCGTAGAGCAAAAAAGTTTTGCAAAGAAACCAGAAAGACAAATCCCAATAGGACATAGGTTTTCAATCAAAAAGACTTCCGTTATGCATGAGAAAACAATAACTCCTAGATCTTGTCTTAGGTGGAAACCGACGGAAAAAATTTTCAAGAAGTTAGTTCTTAGGTGGGTTCCTACTGGAAAAGATATCACATCTAGCACAACCAAGGAGACGATAAAACCCCAAAATGGTTTCAATTGAGTATATCACTAACATCCATATGAATGCGAACAAAACTCTTGATGTCAATGCAGTACTCTTAACTTAATGCAGGTACATCTTTTCAATCCTAAAATGGAAGAACTTAGAGTTTGGTTGCTGAAAAGACTGATATCTTAGAAACCGAGGGCCTTCAAGAATTTTGATCTATGAACACGTTATGACTTCTGATCAATAAACAGTTCAGAACTCCGGGAATTCAAGACCACTTCAATGAAACGGTCAAGTTCTAAAGCTAGGTTCCCCCCAAAAGTAGTTCCTCAGCAGAACAATACACTACATCAAATCACACAAGTTGGAATTACTATTTCACCATCACATAACAATGCTGAGGTCAACATGTAAATATTCATATAAAAAAAATACAAAAATATAAAATTTCAAAAAGAAAATACAAAATCAAAAAATCAGAAAATGTTTCAAAAAATATTCTTCTCGACATGTCTCTTGGAATCGATAACATTTACGTACCTAGAAATAGTTGATTTAACTCGAACACTGCGTGTAAATGAAGTTTCGAACAGGAGTTTCAAATGTTTATAAAACAATGTCACATTTCTAATTTTCTTTATGACTTGTAATTGCTCTCAGATTGCAACTCGGACCCGAACAACAAAGGAGAGTGTACGCATAAGTGCGCTTATCCTTAGCGTTAGAAGATAAGTCTTCTAACATTTGGTTTTTCAAAAAGTTGAACACAATTTTTCAAGAATTCTCATGACGATTCAAAATCTTTCAAAATTGTGTGTTCAATCACTACCATCCCTCATATTGTTTTACAAGATAATTATTCTACATTTGGTGTCATTTTTTTAAATGAGTTCAAGTTTGAGGGGGAGTTTTTCTGAAACAAATATTTTTAATATTGTTGGATACATCATAACATGACAATTCCTTATGTATTCAACACATTATAAAAGGTCTTAATAACATCTACGGAATAATAATGACTATTAAATAGATTAATTGTTATAAGATGATTAGGTGGTTGGAAGCAAAAATTTTCAAGAATTCTTCAATACAATTCATATCTTTCAAAATTATGCTCAACAATGCTAACACCTTAATTTTATATCATTTTACAACTTGGTATCATTGTTTTTTTGTCAAACCATAGTAAAATCAAGGGGAAGCATGTTATTGTCCATATAATTCCATGCAGAATATAAAAGTTTTTCTTCCATGGTATTTCAAGACAAATTTTAATCACAAAGTATTCAAAAACCAAGTGAATTAGTATTAAAATAAGGGGAGAAATTATTTAAAATGTAGCTTGAAATAAATAAAAATTTTGAATATTGTCCTTTATCAACTCAAATGCTTGATACTCTTTGAAAAAGGTTTTATGGTTACAGATTCCATCATACCTACAACATCTTATATCACGACGATTCTGAAGTCATAAGGTGGTAAGGTTAGGTATTTGTTCTATGATCCAACCAGAACCGGAGGGATCTACCCAAGGACACTCCATAGTTAGAAATAGCAGTCCTTAGGTATGATTGGAGATGAATGTGTATAAGGGAAGAATGCCGATAAGTATTGAGCTAACCCTGAACAATCACACAAGTGTTATAATGACGTCTGGTAAGCATTGAAGGGGTTGAAGCGAAATTAAAAAAGAAATATATAGTATAAAGGGACTAATGAAAGTAGCCCTCCATACAACTTAGCAGAAACTGGTCAATACATATGCTGTTAGAATCACAAATGTGATTGCTGACAATGAAGATGACATCATAGGACCCATGATCAATGCAACAACCACCTAGCCATTCGGGTTTTCTCTTCAACAGAACTGTCTCATTTTGTTCAATTGACTTTCTCACTCTGAGATAGTTGATATTGAATAGGTGGCAGTCTGCTCTAGCCTCCGATTACTAAAACCAAAACACACTAATCGAGTCTAGAGCCAAGAGATCCATAAAATAAATCTCATTAGGACACATTCCATTACTAACACTTGTTGAACACCAATAAGTTCACAAGTTGTTAACAAAGGTCCTACACATTATCCTTGTGATTGTGCCAGAACATCCAAGTGATACTTATGTACTCACAATAAAGATGGAAATCCTGCTTAAGCTGCATCAAAAAGCACTGGTAGGTGACTTGCGAGATTCAAAGCTGAATCAAACTTGTGTCCAACTGTAAGGAAAGGATGATGGTGTGATTCCATGTGAATCAAACTTGTTCCAGTAAATGAATTGACGGCTCAATCAGAAAGATAGTAACTATCTGATTTACTCATATCGTGTTGTCTGCTTTGAGACATTCTGGTATTGAGAACAAGAAAGTACGGTGAATCTAATGCATACGCGTTAGAGGATCTAACACTTTGAGCTGGAAACGCTGTCAAGGAGGTTCTTCCAAAATTGAACCTACTCGATCACAGGTACAGTATTTATACCGTAAAACAGTCCTCATGGAACCGGAGGTTAATGCAACTGAATCTCAACGAATGACAAAGCCATATTCGTCCATATCTGCTGTTTATTACTAACTTTAAAATGTAGGTACAAACGACGGTGTTACAGCCTCATTCCAAAAAAGTCGGATTCATTACCACATGCTCATGCTCAAACTGTAAAGACATACTATAAGCACAAGATTCAAGAATCAAGAAAGCTCAAGTATTAAAGACAAAGACTTCTGCAAACTCTGATAAACAAGATCTTCCTTTAAGATATCAAGTCTATCAAGGGAGATTGTTAGAAAGCTTTCAAGATGATGCAAAGTATGAGCATGTTTTTCAAGATACAAGATCGCAAGGTGGCAAAGCCGATCCAGACTGAAGGATAAAGATTTAAAGATCTCGGACATAAACACGAAGTCGAAAGATAATGACAAAGGCTCAAGATCAAAGATCACAAAGCATGAAGGAACAAGCCTACAACAAGATAAAGACCAAGACAAAGACAAGAGCTTAATGACAAATACAATCTCATTTATCTCATGAAGGAGTGTCACAATGAACTCACTTCGGGGGAGATTGTTAGCCTCAAAAATATTGAGTCAAACAAGAAGTTTGCTCATTGGGAATATTAGGTCTCGGTCATTTAAATATTAAATGTTGTAATAGGCTAGAATGAGAATCAGACTCATTTAATTAATCTAATATTGTACGAGCCTGACCCAAGAAACAAACACCACACGGCCCAACAAAATCCTTACAAGGCCGGCCCATTAAGGTGGTATAAATACCCCTCTCTAAGTGTGGAGAGGGTGTTGGTCTCATTTGTTTTCACACACTTGTGTAATCAACCATCTCTTATTTTCTCTCTTGTTTCTCTCTCTAAAATTCTTTCATTATCTTCTCATCTTATTTTTCTTGTATCAATGGTGAAGTGAAAGTGTATTCGGGTTCCAACAACTTTATGCAAACATACAAACTACTCACGTAGTTAAAGAGAACTCTTTTGAAATTGAATTCGGTATGGTATTGTATAACATACTAAAATACACAAAGAATAAACATGATAATATAGTCCTCTTGTCCGAGAAACTATGAAATTAATTCACCATACACTATGGTAATTAATATTATCAATGTTGACACAACACATCGACCATAAGTCTGAGATATTATACTTAGCAACACTTTGCTAATGTATAATGGATTATGCGCCCAAAATGTGTAAAATTTCCAAGAAGGATTAAAATACACATTGAAGTAGAATTGATAACTCAGACCACTCATTCAAGATTCTAAGTATTTTCCTTGTAACACAATGAAAATAAAGCTATTATTTTTGAAAATCCAAAATGGTGATTAAGGATCTTTACACAACAAACTACAATGAAAATATCATGCATGGCTAAGAAAAGTGCTTGGTGCATGCATGCATATATGTAGGATCTAGCTTGTGTAACTTAATCATCCCTTCTCAACCAAATCCTAAATCAATCTAAACTAAAATATCAAACTAAGCACAACTCTCAAACAAGAATAATAAGTATATATGTCATAAACTAGACACATGTCTACAACTATAAAAGCCCATGCTTTAGCTCATAAGATACAACACAAACTCAATTAGAATTTTTGGCTAAGAACTAAAGGTAAACAAGAATCATGAGTGAGTTTGGAGACTCATCATATCACGAAAACAACGGGAGAAGAATAATGACACCCGAGGAAAAGGAGGCTTACCTTTGGGAACAACTTAAGAGTAGTGATGTAGATGTTTATAGGGCATTTCTTAAGTTGTGTATTGTTGAAGACCTTATATGAGAAACAATATCTTGTGAGCTTGAAGAACCTATCCGTAACACTCAAGTTGATGAGTGCGTATGTTGTCAAGTACAAAAAATGACGAAAGAAAATATGTATGCTCTCCGCAAGAAAATGCGAGAGATACATACATTCATTAACAACGACCTTAAGGTTTTAACCGCGGTCGTTGAGGACATTGCTAGGGTCTTTCTTCAAGACATTAATGAAGAATGAATTAAGAAAGACAATGAACCTAGTATTTACTCCTTTGAATGATTCAAGCATTGCAAGAATAATAGTAGTATAGGCTTTCTAGGTTGCCTTGTACTAGTTGTAGTTAGATGATATGTAATATATGTTGTGTTTTACATGTATTATGAGAAATAAAATGCTTGAATGCTTCTTGATTAATATTTCTTTGCTACAACATAATGGGATGAAATTATGATTAATATCCAAGCATGCTCAATAAAAAGTAATTGGAGTCATGAATATCTATACATGTAAATGTTAAAATATGTATATGAATATCTTTACAAAGTCATAATCATCCACTTTTGTACTCATTCATGTTTCCAAGATTCCAAATGGTAAGCTAACCCATGTTGGACATGCACATGTGTATATATTTGTTGCTTGTGTCGTTTTGTGTTTGCTTGTTGCTAGTTGTAGCCAAGAAAACCTAAAGGTGATGCTCTTGACCCATGGATCCCCGCCTTGGAACAAGGGGGAGAAACGATCCAGGGGAAGCAACGATCCAGGGGGAGTAACGATCCAGGGGGAGCAACGATCCAGGGGGAGCACGTACAATGGTATCTATTCTCTCTTCTTCAAAGATATCAACCTTCCATTAAAATACTAAGCCCCCGCCTTTTTTATTTGACAAAAGGGGGAGAAGGAAATCAAAGCTAAGAAGTTTTTTGATCGGGGGAAATGCAAGCAATCACGGAAGCAAAGAGCTATAGCGTACATGGGAGTAAACAAGCTATGTAAGACTCACAAGGTGAAGACAATGTTCAAGCTTCACCAAATTACAAAGCCAAGATCAAGACGTGAACTTCATCAACGGCGGTCTTCATTTTCACTACGTTTGTAATTTTATTTGCTTTCTGAAATTCTATTTGTCATCATCAAAAAGGGGGAGATTGTTGGTGCAACATTGACTAGGATCTCCTTTATGTTTTAACGATGAAAAATAAATGCTTGCAAAACGTAAGATCACAAACGGTAGCCTAAATCCGCAAAACCGAATTTCACTATTCGGCATGCTGGGCACGCGTCAGCGTGTGGCCAGCGCGCCACACGCTAAATCCATTTTGTGGATTTAGCAATTGTCGACTTTCCTTATACCCGACACATGTGGAAACTTCAATAAAGGTATGTACATGATATTTGAGCATTTGAGAACACTCCAAATGAGGTTTAGACTTAGAGAGGAGCAAAAACGAATCCTCTCGTTTTTCTATAAAAAGCCAACTTAAATCTTTTATCAAATGCCTCTAGCCAAGGCCGAGACTTCCTTCTAAACCTAGTATGATCATGTTTTCAACATACCAACAAGCAAAAGTAATTATTTGACCTTAATCCGAACTTACGTTGTTCCTAATCATGTAACGGGTTTTACTCCCTTATTGGTCAAACTAAGTCAAATGTCACTTTGCGTAAACGCATCCTTTCCCATTATGGGATATGCTTTACTTACGATGCAAAGCACTTAGCTTGTTTGCATCAAGATGATTAGTGATCAAATCCATTGTTGATTATCAAAGATTAAAGTCTAAATGACTAATTGAGTTTGTGGTATTTAGAAGTTAATTATACTTTGACTTTTCTCACTTCCTTACCGATAAATGTTTTTACAAACTCACATGTATTCCTCACATGTACAAGTCCACACTCTTATACAATTCACTCTTCCTAATCACTTGTTTATCCTTCTTACCCAACAATTAATTTCATCTCTTCCACACACACTCCAAACATCTTCTTCCTAAACAATCCCATAATCACATATGCCCACTCTTTCCTCTCTTATTGGCAATGTGATTATAAAACCAAATCAATCCTTTGATTTCATCCTCATCTTCATTCTTCATCTTCATATTCAAACCTTCATACACATAAACCTTCACCAAATAAACCCCAAGCCTTTTTTCAAAATGCCAACTCACATCCTCTTACACAATGTCTATCCTTCTACTTGTGTACTTCTATGTTCCCTTACATTCCAAACAATATATCCCATATCTTTTTAAAACATTCTCCACCACATATTCACTATTCGCCTTCTTCTTTAATGAATTCAAATTTCACACACACACACACTTCTTCATCTTAACTCTTGATCAAGCCATGTCATCAATCCAAGTTCACACACTCTTTTCTCAACCCTTGGATTGCTTCTCAAACAAACACAACAAACACACTTTCTCTTCTACTCTTAATCAAGCCACCACATCAATCTAAATTCCCTCATTCTCTTCTCAATGATTGGATTGATCTCTCATCTCAAATAAACACAACCTCTCTCATAAACATTCACTTCTTACTCACACAACAAGCACACCCCTCTCTCTCTCTACCTTTGATCTTGTTACTTAACCAAGTGTTCTCTTCACATCCTCACCCTCTATTTCAAATTAAGATCAGTAGGCTCCCTTATGTCACATCATGACAACTCATACACACCTCATATATTCTTATTAAACATGTGCTTAAAGTATTTAAAATTCAAATTTCAAATCTTTCCCCTCTTTCTCTCCAAGCAAAGAATATTCTCTTGTACCCTAACTAGCAATTTCAAATCTTTAGTTAGATCCTAACTAAGCTAGTTAGATTTTGAGGAATACCCAAAATACCCCTTTTCGATAATCTTTTTCTCTCTTTTCATTATCGGATAAGCAAAACGCTTTTAATACTTCACAAATGTTTTATCAAATGGCTATTTAAGTTGGTTGACCTTGAGCATAAGAATGATTGAAAGGTCATAGCGTGAAGTAAAATTAGGGGTTTAACAAGTGCGGGTATTTAAAACGCCAAGATCCCAAAGAAAAACAAATTCGGTAATCTAGCGCGCTGGCCACGCACTGACGCGTGGGTAGCGCGCCAGACTCGAAATGCTTTTCACATTTTGGGATCCTTGGCCTATAAATACCCACCCTTGGCCTTTGTATTCCTCACCTCTTGCAGACATTCTTTCTTCTCTTTTCTCTTCTCTAATCCTCTAAGTCTAACATCACGTGTTCTTAATCTTCTCATCTATCATCTATTGAAGTGAACACATCTCCGCAAGAGAGCCACACAAGTACCTAATCCATACTTGTGTGTTTTGTCGAGGGTCTTCTGTCTCTCCCTTTCTATTAGAATCGAGTCTCAAGGTTAGGTTAGGACTTGGTTCATCCATCTATCTTTTATTCAATCGAGTTGTAAGGGAAGTCTTGTATCCACGGATCAAGCCTAGATCATTGGGGATCTAGTTGGGGTTTGATAAGCTTTCAAGGGGAAGGCTTTTAGAGTTCATAGGTTAAGTCGAATCACGAGTTCTTAGGGGTGGATTCCGAGGGTGGAATACCGTAGGTAATAACTCTTCTGTGTGAGCGCCGAGCTTTGTTGAAAGTCAGTGGAGTTAAATTGTAATACAGTTTGTAGTCCACCATAAGGATTATACTAGGAATAGTATTGGTGTCGTGGATTCGCAACTGGACGTACGAAAGGACTAAACCCCCTTCCCAAACCAGTATATATCGTGGTGTCTCTTCTTCTCTCTATCTACTTATTGTTCTTATTGCAAAGTAGATTAGTACACCATTCGGTTTTTTCGAGACTTGAAGTTTTATAAACTTTGAAAAAGTCAAGAAAATCGTATTCACCCACCTCCCCCCCCCCACCTCTATGGTTCTACAATTTGGTATGGATATAAGAATCAAATTCATTGCTTTGATATCAGCCTCATATTGTTTCAAAGCATCACTCGTAAGATCATCTTCAGTTTCAAGTATTGGTTCTTGGTTTGTATCAGGTTGAATCATTTTAAGCTCATATGGACCAACATCAATAGAATGATTAAGAAACTTTCGTGTCTCCCTCTTTCGGTTAAGATAACGTCTAAATCGACGTGCCCATGGTATGTAACTTCCCCTTTCATGCATTGGAGGACGACTCTCAGAACAATCCCACTTTATCGAAATTCCCACGGTATGTATCGAATTTGAAGACTATCAAAATTTGTAGGTATCGAAAATAGTAATTTCCCGGGTCGTATGTCCCAACGAGGCTGCAATTGAAAGTAATCCTGGTTTGATGAGAAATTGAATGATGGAGAATATTTAGATATGATGGAAACACTGATATAATTACAACTAAAATTAATTAAATAAAACCTAATTTAATCTACGGGAAACAGATATAGGAAATGGGGATCTTAAAAACTACGGGAAACAAAATTAGTTATAGGGAAATCCTAAAATTAAATCTATACTAAAATACGGGGAACAGAATCAGGTATCGGGAAACCTAAATACTAAAAATTAAGAAAATAAATGCTAAATTAAATTAAAAATTAAAATTAAATTCTAATTAACTTAATTTGAAAAATAAAAAAAATAAAAAAAACTAGAATTAAAACGGAGGTCGTTTGAATGCTAAACGAAAAGAAACGGTAAAACGCACTCGGTAAAACGGGTCTAAGACTGAAATTTAAGAAAAATTAAACCTATACTAAATGTTGTATTTTTCCTAGAAACTAAATGACAAAAGAAAATTTTATAAAAAAGAAAAATATTTTTTTATTAATTTTTGAATTTTTTATAATTTTTCTAAGATTTAATGAATTAACAAAAATAAACTTTTTCTAAAAATTAACACTAAAATTTTTCTTTTATTTTTCAAAAATACTAGATTTAAAATGAAAATTAATGCAAAAAGAATTTTAATTTTTCAACTATTTTTCTATTTTTTATGATTTTTATAAGAAAAAGTAATAACTAAAATCTATTTAAATTTCTAGAAAATACAACTTTAATAAGAAAAATATAGAAAAATGGTTTTTATAAACTACAAAGGTGCAGAAAAATTATGGAACAAAAAGCCCCAATTTCTATTGGCTAATTGAACCCTAATTTGCTTAATTAAAATTATAAACCCTAATTAATAAAACTAAAAACAAAAAATATTAACTTTTTTATTTAACTAAGAAAGACAGGGTAAAAAGTGAAAGAAAGTAAACTACAGGGTAGGCGGGCGAATATTTGAAAATTTACACTATAGAAGAAACGAATAACCCTAAACTTTAAGAAAAGTACCAAATAGACCCTACGCTATCAGCTTATTTTGCTTATTTAAAAAGTGATTTTCAGACAAAACTTAAAACTACAAAGTTGTTAATCAGCTTATTCTTAACAACTTTAATAAAGACACTTTGGACTTTTGACAAAAGAATAAGCTGAAAAATAAGCTGAAAGATCCTGTTTACAGAAAGTGCTTATTTACTAAGCTTTTTAGATTTTTGCTTATTTTGAGCTTAAAACTTGATGAAAATTAAAACTAAAAGAAGCTTATTCTAGATTAAGATGTGTATTAAGGGATTCTAAACTAATATTAGCCTGTGTTGAACAAATTTAAAAAGAAAATGAAGCTGAAAAAGAGCAAAGTTCTAATGAAACTGTTTTTGAGCTTTTTACTTATAAGCTAACAAGCCTATTATCAAACTTTATAAGCTGTAAATTTGGAAATAAGCTAACCTAGCTTACTCTAATCAACCTAGGTAAAAGGATTTATAAAACTTCTCAAGAAAATTAGAAACTTCAAAGTGAAAAATGCCAAAAAACTATGCTGATATGAAGTATGCTTTGCTGATGCACTTGGTTGCTGGTGCAATGTGCAATCTACTCAAAGTCAAGCTATACTTTGAGGCCTAAATCTTTCACTAAATGATTCTAAAGGAGCACAACACAACCTTAAACTCTAAAATGCTCTTTAAGATCCTAAAAACTAAACCTCTTACAGCTGTGATATGCCCTGGTGCTGACAATAAGTTTTTACACTCTAACTTTTTATAAAACTAACTCTAACTTCTAAAACTTGCTTGAATACTTGTTATATAACCTAACTCAACTAATAGGACAGATTTGACTAACTATATTTGACTTTTTGAGTCAAATATAGCTAAATCCAAACACACCTTTATGAAATTTTCTCAAAACTAAAGTAAGCTTAAAGTGAATTTAGAACTAAAACAGCCTGAACCTAATATCTACTCTTACTAAAAATGACTTAATAAAGCTGCTTAAGCTATAAGAAGCCTAGCTTATTTATGAAAATAAGCTAGTTTCTCTACTAAGCTTAAACTACTACTATGACAGAATTTTAGAAAAGTGAATTCTAACTTTACTTTAAACTAAACCAGCCTTAAAACTAACAAACTTATAAACTAACTAAGCTGAGTAAACAGGATTTAAGCATAAGATAAAACAGAAAATTTGAATTAAGCTAAATGAAATTTAAACCTTTTTTATTAAAAACAGAAAATTTACAACAAAAACTTATAAGTAAAGCTGAATTACATTAAAATGCTTGAAAGAAAGACTGAATTTAAATTACACTAGAAAAAACATAGTAAAAGTGGTGTGAAATGAGGTGCTCAGCACCAGGGGAGGCCAACAGCAGTGGACAAAGGGGCTTATTTGAGCTTATGAAAATAAGCTCTTTTGAGCTTTTTAGCTAAATCCAAGCACAAACAGATTAAAAGGGGTGGTCAATGAGCTTATTATCAAAGTATGAGAGTCTAGAAAACAATATAAGC
>BQNB010091518.1:0-26858 GCA_026074375.1 Tanacetum coccineum
ATGAGACGCATTTCATTATGAAATTCACTTGACTATTGCCAATATAAGCAACGATGCTTATGAGAGTTGGAGTATAAGAATGACCCTATGTCTTCATTAACAATGAAGTAGCACATATACATTAACAATGATGTTTTCTTGTATACACAGCAACTAGAGAATCTCGTGAATGAAGACGTAGGAGGTATATAGAACGGCAATCATCACATAAAGATTGCTCTACTTGAAGTTAAACACCTTTCTCAGCTTGTTTACATAGCAACATCTTTTCCTTGTGATACGTGAAGTCTTTAACCCGTTTTGGCTTTCTGCATTCCTTAGCATAATGACCAAATTCCTTGCAGTTAAAACACTATATCCCAAACTGTTGCACTACTTAAACATCTACAGTTTCTATAGCCCCAGCAACATTTACTGCCCTCTGATTTCTAAACTGTCGAGTCTGATTGTCATTCTTGTACCTTGGAGTAGTATCCACATTCTTGTTTCTGATGTTTAAGGAAGTTCTGAGGTTGTTGTTGGTAGTTTTGTAGATTTTCTTGAAGTACTTTGCAATGAGAGCCAAATTTTTCTGCATGTCTTTATCCTTCTAAGCTTGTTCAGGATCACTGTCTTCTTCAGAAGCTGACTCAGATGGTGGTGTGATTGGTTTGGCTATCTCTTTGCCTTTGTATCTTGTAGTTGCATGAGATCTGGTTGGAAGTGAAGCTTTTGATGTTGGTGCATATGATTTGTGAGACTTTGATGATTGATAATAAGTGTCTTGAAGTGTTTGAGTAGTAGCAACAAGTGCTAATGGGTTAGTATTCTTGGCCATTCTTTCAGCACGGAGTTCATTAACTTCCTTTTGGTATTGTTTCAGAATGTCAAAGAGTTTGTGATATGAAACTTCATCCAACTTGTGTTGTTGCTTGACAATTGTTACAAGTCTTGACCATTCTGGTTGAAGTTGTTGAAAAATTGAACATTGACTTGCATCGTTGCAACTGTCAAATTGTTTCTGGTCATTTTATTCATCATCTTGTAGAATCTTGTGTAGTAAGACTCAATTGTTTCTCCATCGTGAGAGATGAATTGACCAAACTCCCAAAATAAGTTTGTCTTTACATCTTGAATATTGAGTGATTCACCTTGTTGTAGCCTTTCGATGGCTTCCCACATTTCTTGAGCTGTCTGACATGCATCAACAGTTGAGTATATTTCATCTCCAATTCTAGTTAATATCAAATGAATCGCTTCTTTTTTTGATTCAAAATGAGCTCTGTTCTCAAGAGTCATATTCATAACTGTCTCGACTGTTGTTTGTTCAGGAACTGCTGGAGAATCCTCTGTTGCAGGAACAACTGGTGTTGTGACAATCGTTGGAGTGTAAGGACCTTTGAGAATGCACTTCCGTAATGCATCACCATTTGGTCTTGTATCAATGTATCGTAAGAACCGTGATCGCCATTGTGCATATCGTCCTGTTGCAAGCATTGGTGGACGATCCTTTAAACCAGCTGCCATTATGTTGTTATGCATTTGACTGTCGGTTGTGGATGTTACAATTGGAGTTGTCATGATGAATGATTGAAGAATTATGAAGTGAACAATGATTGTAGGATCTTAAGTAGATTTGTTGTGATTGAAGTTGTGGTAAAAAGAAAGCAATAAACGTTCACGGGATTTTACAAGTCTATGATTAAAACCGAGAAAAGAATTGTGTCTTTCGCGGGATTTTACAAAATCAATAGAAAACCGTGAATGTTAATTGATTTGGATTAAGGTTTGATTTGGATTAAGGTTTGTTTGTTATGAATGGAATGTCTTGAAAATTCAAAAACCTAAGCTGACATATTTCGCTTGAAATTGTGCATATTTCGCTTGCTTTGAAAATGACATATTTCGCTTTGCTTTGAAATTACGTATTTCGCTTCAAACTTTACACATTTCACTTGAAAATTGAAGACTGCACATTTGGCTTGAATTGAAACATATTTCGCTTGATATCAATCTTGCATGTTTCGCTTGACTTTCACCTGCATATTCCGCTTAAACTAAACCTGCATATTTCGCTTAGGCCTAAACTTACATATTCCGTTCAACCTGACTTACATATTCCGCTTGAAGTCACTATCGGGTTAGGACCACTTAACTACCAAACAAAGTGTCTCTATCTTTTGAAGCTTAAAATGTGGATCTATGTTCCCTTGTTTTGACCGGGTATGACCACAAAAAAATAAGCCAATCACCAATAAGCTTCGAAAATAAGCTTAAAATAAGCTGGAATAAGCCGAATCTTTTAAGCAAGAATAAGCCACAAAATAAATGAAGGAGCACGAAATAAGTTGTGTAACACGAAGAATAAGGAATGCATAAGCTCAATAAACCAATAAGTCCCAAAATTTTGAGCCGTGAGCTTATTGTCAAAAATAAGCCACGAATATGAAAAATAAGCCAAGAAATTTTGAGCTTATAACCACATATCAAACACAAGAAGTGGTAGAACAAGTGAAGCAAGGAGTAGAGAAGCAAAACGCAAACCAATAAGCCAAAAAAAAATCCGGACGTGAGCTTATATAGTCGAATAAGCCACGAAAATTTTGATTTTGAGCTTATTAAACCACAAAACAAACACAATCTACCCGAGGCTCTTGATACCAAATGTCGTAAGTAAGAAAATCACTTCACTTCATAATTAAGAACAAGAAATTAAGCTTAGGAGATGAGAAGATTTGTAGAGAGAGAAAGTGAGAGAAAAACTAGAGAGTGAAACTAGAAAATGGGAGAGTTTACTTGCAAATTGAAATCCTTACAAATGAACCAACCACCTCACCTTCCTAGGTGAGGTGTATTTAGACCTAAACTAAAAGGCTTGCATGCCTTTAGTATTTCTACGGGTCGGGCTCGGGTTTACTTGGGCTTTCGCCCGATACACGTGACCGGTTAGCTTACATTTAAGAGCCCGTTTACCCGTCTAGCCTATTACAACGTATATTAATTAATGACCGAGACATAATATAACTAATGAACGAATTTTCATTGTTCGACTCAATATTTTGAGGCTAACATACACCTATGATTACCAATCAGAAATTATTTATGAAGACTAAAGCCAAACTTGCTAATAAAGATAGGTATCAACGAATGGTAGGGAAGCTAATATATCTATCTCATACTCGTCCAGATATAGCATATGCTGTTGGAGTGGTGAGTCAGTTCATGCACCAACCCCAGGCACATGCATGCAGTTCTAAGAATTGTCAGATATCTAAAGGGAACCACCGATCATGGAGTACTGTTCAAAACAAATGGTCATTTAAATATCCAGATATTTACCGATGTTGATTGGGCTGGAGACAAAGGAAATAGATGATCAACTTCAGGATATTTCTCATTGGTTGGAGGTAATCTTGTCACATCTAAAGATCAACTTGTAGATATCCTGACAAAAGCAGTGGGAATGGTCATACTCCACAAATGTCTAAACAAGTTGAATTTTTTTGGTGTGGTGCATCTTGATCAACTGAAGTTGAGGTAAGGGTGAACCAGTTTGATACAGCCATGTTCAGGTGCAACTACTTCAGGAATAGGAGCAAAAGACTTTATGGTGCTTGTAAATCAACATTAGTCGGGGGATTAAGTACTCATCAACATTGGATAAACAACAAATCCCAGTCAGGTCTCGAAGGAGGTACAAATGGTGTGGAAGAAGGATGTTTTGGCACAGTCCTTGAACTGATTGATACAGGAGCATTTCATGAAACGGTCCTGAACTGTGTGTTTCAGAAGCATCGCGGTCCAGCTCAACAAAATCAACGTGAATGGTTTCAATTATTGTCTGTACGTCTAGTTGTAAATCCTGAATGCTTTTCTCGTGGGTGCATATCCAATAAAAATACCAATATCAGCCTTTGTTGTACTTGCCCAAATTCTCCACTATCATTCGTCGGGTAACAAATGCACCCAAACACATGAGAATAAGATAGATCGGGAGGTTTGTCGTGCAAAAGCTCATATGGTGTTTTACCATGACAACGACGTATCATGGAACAATTTTGGGTATAACAGGCTGTGGCAACCGCTTGCGGCCATAGAATTAAAGAGCTTTTTTGCATAATTAACATAATCTGTGCTGCTTCGATTAGCTACGATTTTCGTCTTTCAACAACACCATTTTGCTGTGGAGAGCGTGCAACTGATGTTTCATGAGAGATGCCAACCTTCTCATAATATTCACGCAATGTCTGATTAACAAACTCAGTTCCATTATCTGTTCTGATGCGTCGGACGGTTTCCTTAAGTCGTACTTGGATCATCTTCAAAAAGTTGATAATAAAAATTGGAGCCTCATCTTTTGATCGTAAACATTTTACCCATGTAAATCGAGAGTAGTCATCGACAATAACGAGGATGTACTTCTTTCCATTGACACTCGCGACACGCATTGGCCCACATAGATCCATATGCAACAGATAGAGTTTTTCTTGATTGGTATCTTCAGATTTGGGTTTGTGGGGTTTCTTTGAACTTTTGCCTAATGCACATGCAGAACATAAGTGATCCTTTTCAAACTTGAGCTTAGGGAGACCTCGTACAAGTCCATGTCTCGCAAGATGATTGATAGCACCAAAGTTCAAGTGTGATAGACGACGATGCCATAACCAAGACTTGGTTTTAGACGCCTTTGACAATAGACAAATGGGAGATGATGCCATCATATTCCCAAGTGATAGTGTATAAAGGTTATCCCCTCGAGATCCCGTCAATAAATCAACACCTTCTAGATTTCGAATGAAGCATGTGTGTTGACGAAAAGCCACTTCGAGATTTGAATCACAGAATTGTCCCACAGAAAATAGATTATGCCCAAGTCCTTCAACGTAATAAACCCTTGAAATAGTAACATTCCCAATCTGATAGTCTCCATAACCCATTATCTTTGCAACTTGATCATTTCCGAATTTGACTGTACCCAAGAATTTACTGATGAAATTGGTGAGCTGAGAGCGATCTCCGGTCATGTGCTTCGAACAACCGGAGTCCAAATACCAGAGGACGATTTGGACAACCTGCATTCATTAAGAGAAGTAGATGGAATATTGGTTTTTGTGGTAGATCCAAGATTTACTGGTTCGAGTTTGTTTAGCAGACTTTGGGTTTTATAACTAAATAAAAATAAATAAAATAACCATAGTTTTGCTAACGGACTCAGTATTCGTATTCTTCCTAGGTTTCCTTGAGTATACCAATTTAACCACAGGTTTGGTTGATTCAGATTCTAGAGCTATTGGTTTCCTAGAAGGCACTTCATTAGTAGTGGTAATCCTAGTTAAAGGGCACGCATTTCCTACAATAGTGAAGGTCCGACCGGTAGGTTTCCAAATATATCCTATCTGAGTGAACACCTTTCCTGTTGGTTTCCAAATATCTTTCTTAGATTTATTCTTCTTAGGTTTAGCATGAAATTTCACATCATTCATAGATTTAGAAACACACAAATTATCAGAAGACATGCAATCATCACGGTTAATACATACAGAATCAGAATTATCTTGTTTCTTGAGATTCTGCACAACCGCAGATCCATTAACTTTAACAGTACCATTCCTTTTATTCAAACCTAAGATAAACGTTCCTATGTGAGCTTCTACTTATTCTTGAATTACTACTTGGTGTTTACAGAATCCTATCATTCCTAAGTATTGCCTGAAGGGCTTTGATCCGCTAGCACAGTAAGAAAGTCCTTACTCCTGTAGAATGCAACACACGCTTGTTAGAAACTATGTTTGAAGTCGAGTCTGGTTTTGTGTTTTCTGTGGATGTGAGTGATTCGGCAAACCTAACTTTCTTGTCCTTTGTCCTCGGTGTGACCTCAATTAATTGAGGACCACAATTGTTGATGCTAGGGCATGATCTACTTATGTGTGAAAGCAAATCCTGAATGACTTTGGTATACCTAAAGGTCAACTCGAAAAGTGCATCTTGAGGATATTGCTATTACATGGTCGATGCTATAGCCCTAAAGGACCAAAGCGTCTTCCTGATGCTTAATAGACGAGGAATGCGCATTCCATTTATTCAACACTTTGGGTGTGATTTGGTTCCATATTATTCCTTAGAAACCCTTTTGGATCAACAGAGTGGGTCACAGTATCCTCGTTATCTATCGCTTTTCCTTTAAGTTTCCTTAACTCATTTTTTAGGGCTGCTATGACCAAACCTTGTTCCTGAAGTTTTGCATTTAAATCAGAATATCCCAGAACTTCATATTGACTTGTTTTAATAAGCATCACATTGTTCTTTTGATTGCATCACGATTTAGGTTAATCGAGTCATAAATTTGTTTATAAGTCCTGTTTCAAATGCTCATTCTCAGCAACAAGTTTTGTCACTCTATGTTCCAATTCAATGTTAAGAGTCTCAATTTCATCCATGTCCATTTTGACTTTACTATCATCCACATTTCCTTTTAAGGACTTAATTTGCTCTTTCAACTTGACAATGACTGTGTCTTTCGCTTGAGACTGAGCTCTCAATTCACTTAATTCAAACAACTGAGTAAAACTTAGAGCATTTTGATTTAAAACACTGTTTTCTTGTTGAAAAATTTCTTGATTAAGTTGAGAATCAGTTTCCAAAGTGATGCAATGTTTTTCAAGAGTCGTAAAACTCTTACAAAGTTTATCGTAAGTTTCTTTATCAACAAAATCCTTTTTGTTGAGAAGCTCAGTCTTAAGTTCGAGACACTTTTGACATTCATTCACAGTTTCACAACCATCATTCACAGACAAATTCACAACAGTTTTTACAATATCATGATCAATGGCTTGTGCCAAGAGTCATTCATTTTCACTCAAAACTTGATTCATTTTAACTTTGAAAGTTCTAGACTCCAAGCGATGTTGTTCGACAGCCTGTTCCATTTGATAAAAGACTTTTTGGACATCGGCAAGTTCTTCAACCAAGTATTGATTGAAGTTATTGAAGATATCTTTTAATTCTTTTATAAACGGAATGATTTCATCTCGAAAACAAGCCTTTGTATGTTCAAACCCCCACGTGCCCTCAGTGATAGCTGTGGCAGTGGTTCTTTCTTTGACAACCTGATCAAAGCCAGTAAGATAGCGTTTAAGCTCTTTCAAGCTAGTATACACCATACTTACTTTTGGAAGTTCTTTTGGAACCTCAACTTTGATGGTTGTGGAAGAATGAGATGGGTCTAAAGTTGGGACCAAAGTCGCTTTCCAATAGGCATGTTCACTATATAAATCAGATTGTCGAACAAATCGTTTGTTGTAATCGTTATTAAGAATAGCATAATTAATGGGTTTAGTGTTCACTTTATGTTTTACAACCATTGGATCTTGTTCTTTCAAAAGCATTTTTGAACGACTCTCTTCACAAAGCATTAATGTCTCATCAGAATCAGGAATCACAATAGTATCCATTTTAAGAATGACATTCCCGTCATACAGTTTTGGCTTTGACTCCCGAACTTTCTTCAGATAGAAAGGTTTTTCAAAACCGATAGCTTGTTTCGTGGAATGATCATAACAAATTTTGGATTTAGTCATCATATGAACAGTTTGCGCAGATTGACCTCTTTTGAAAATGATATTATCAAGTTGCTTAATTTTCTTTTCTAAAGCAATTTCTCTATCAATATTTCTGTTTTCTTCCATTTTTAAATCATTTTTGAGATCAGAAACTGTTTTCATTAAAGAATCCTTTTCTTGCACTTGTTCAGAAAGAGTTTGCTTAAGACGTTCAATCTCGGCATACTGTTCATTTGATCCTGAAAAACTGTTCTCAACATTTTGCATTTCTTTCAAATCTTTAACCTCTTCTTTATATCTGTCAAGCTCGGTAGTCAAAGCTTTATTGGCACTTTTATATTCCAGATTAACATTGGTGCAGTGCATCACTTGGGTATTTAATTGTTCAAACATAGATAATATCAGGACATCTTGTTGAGCAGAAGAGTTAGAATTCTGGACAGTTTCCTGTTGTGTTTCACTCAGATACTGAGAATAAGGAATGATATTGCTATCACTGGTTATTTCAGTTTCTGTCTGATTCACATCATTAGACTGTTCAGAAGACGTCATTATCTGCTCACTTTGATTGATTAAATCATAGGTCAGATTATCCGGATTGTGTACCTCAGTGAGTGCATCTGAGCCATTCCTAGAAAGATTCGCCATGAGAGCAATCTTGGCTGAGTTAAGTTCATCACAATTCAGATTCTTAGGCATAAGATCATCGGATTGATAAGCAGCATTGTGGGTAATGACAGTCTGAGAGGTTTGAGTGTCAGGAAGTCCTGGATCTGCCAAAAATGCTTTATTCTCCTCTGTTAATCTTGACCACTTTCTTGAGTTGCAACCAGCAAACTTTATCATTGAAACAACGTTTTATCCCTTTTTCTCTTGGGCTTAGTACACTGCTTGGCAATATGACCCTCCCCTTTGCAATTGTAACAGATGACAGTCTGTTGTTTCCTTGTGTTGCTTCCACTTGCTCCAGGTGTGTATTTTCTCGTTGTTCCAGCAGCATAAGTAGTTTGTCTCCCCTGAACAGGTTGCACAGTTACTTTTCCATCATAGATGGTAGCTTGTTGTCGCAGGGTTTATACAAAAGTCATTAGCTGATTGTTGGTAGTAGGATACCGGGATGTGACAACAGCAATTAAGAATGACATCATGTGATTGATCGCATCAATTGGATCATCCCCTTTCTAAAACACTAGAACAATTAGACCGGAGTCTGGTTGGTAAGTTGTGGGCGCTTTTCCAAAGTGTTGGGATGGATGATTGGGGAGAATAAATGTTATGGTGAACTGAGGATTGGTACTCATTTGATGGATAAGTGATTGAAAGAGGTGTTGATTGACTGGTTGTGAATTGTTGAGTCTGATGAGGTGTTACAAACTGTGAAGACGGATATGGTGAAACATGATGTTAAAGTTGAGAGTCGGGAGAGTGAGTAGATGAGGTTGATAATGTTGACGGAGGTAATGGTGAGATGCCAACTAATGCAAGGGTCGGAGTTGCGTTCTTGCATCAAACGAACTTCATTTGCATGTCTTTCGTGTTGTTGCAGGTAAGCATGAAGCTGATCAACATTGGTAGTATGCAAGTCTTTGACCAATTTAACATCAGTAACAAATTTGCTCCATTCTCCAGGAAAAGTGTTTAAAAACTTGGTGTTAACTTGAAATTGCTCCAATGGCATCTTGTAGATGTTCTTTAATTGAGTACAGAGTGAACCTCAAGTAGTACTCATGTAACGACTCTCCTTTCTTGTAAGTGAACTTATCGAATTCATCATACAGCTTACATTCTCGTTCTTGTTTTGTTAACGACGTTCCTTGCATTAGCAGTTTAATCTTCTCCCAAAGATCTTTTGCAACACGATGTTGACTCACAAGAGCATAGATTTCAGTTGGAAGGCCTTGGAGAATGATGTTTATTGCTTTGATGTCACAATCAGCTTGAATGGCTTCAGCGGGAGTCAGTTCAATATATTCCTTAAGCCTTGTTACTCCATCCTTAGTGATTGAAGGCCAAACGAGTGGTCCTTTTTCAACAGAGGTCTATTTCAAACACTATACACGTTCCATCTCGCTCTTCCAAGAATCATACAAGTGTTTTTCAAGCATTGGTGGTTTGTTGTCTCCTCCTGAAAGAAGTGACTTATCGGCAAGAGTCGTCATTGTGGTATCAAAAAGATTACAAATTGATCGATCAGTGGTAGAAAGAAATTGTGTTTGGTTATGTGATTGTTGAGTCTTGAAATGAAACTACACGGGATTTTACAATTCTCGACAAAACCAGGAAAACAAGTGTTTGTTTCACGGGATTTTACAAGTCAAAGAGATAAACCGTATAATTTAGAACTTTGAGTTAATAAGTTTAAATTTAAGTTGGTTTCACTAGTTTGGTTGACAAAGATTAACTCGTTCGGTCCTGCTTGTTCGGTTGTCAAAGATAGCCTAGTTCGGTCCTGCTTGTTCGGTTATCAAAGGAGGAGGTCTAGTTCGGTTCCTACTAACTCGTTCGACTATCTCGTTCGACTAGCTCGTTCGACTTGCTCGTTCGACTAACTCGTTCGACTAGCTCGTTCGACTAACTCGTTCGACTAACTCGTTCGACTATCTCGTTAGGACTAAACTCGTTCGATATCTCGTTCGACTTTGCTTGTTTTTTGACTTAACTCGTTCGACTACTCGTTCGACTAAACTACTACGAAACTCAAATTTTCAAAACTAAAAAAAACACGATTTTTAATGGTTTTTAGCAAAAAATTCTTGTACAACTAGTGTTACTAACCCTATAGGAACAATAAAAATGAAAACTTTAAGGTTTTTAAGCCAAAAAATTTGAATCACTATTTTGCTCTTTGTAAAGGTTTTTGAACACAAATCAAACACAAAAACTAAACACACCACTCCATGGCTCTTGATACCAATTGTAGAATTCTAGTAATCTTATGATCAAACCAAGAACAAGAGTGAGATGTGGGTTGTGATGTTAGAGAGAGATTGGATGGAAAATGGATGAATTGTATAAAGATGGAATATGGAAAAATGGAACAACCAACCCCTCTCCAAGGCTAGGAGAGGGATTAAATACATAAGTGATGGCCGGCCATGGGCTAGGATGGGCCTCCCATGGGCCTTGGGCCGGACTAGATTACTAATCTAATCATTATACTAACTACGAGCTAAGACCTGTTACAACTTGGAAGTGACCGACACTTTTTGTGTTTCCAACAACTTTAATTATAAGACATGTTTTAAAGCTTCATTTTAGATCTTCGAGAAGGTAAAACCGCCCCTAATGCCACATCCTATAAAGCTTTCTTTTCACACTTAATGGAAATTTCTTATCCATAAAAAAACAATTCTGCAATGCCTTATTGATAAGACTACTGCTTGGAATGAATTTAGTAGCCACTATGGCCTCTACTTTCAACTGACTTGCCACAAAAACCAAAAATTCAACTTTTTCCAAGTACATTTTTGATAATATTAGTGAAGAACTTGAGGGTGGGAGTTAAATTTCTAATGTATCCCAGGTTTGTTCCAAGTGTTCCCTGGATAAACAGATTTGAAAGAGTGTTCCAAACATAAATGAAAGATTTATGTTACACCTTCTCACACTTAGAAGGTCTTTTACTAACAAAAGTAGGCAGAAAAGACTTTCTGGTAGGAGACATCCCCTTTATATTCCAACAACATAATGTTCAAGCATAAGGACAAGTAGGTAAAGGTTCAGAGATTGACCAACAGTACCTATCATACACCCCCCTATAACTCAACATCACATCTAAACCCTAGAAGAAACAGTTTGAAGGAAACAGGGAAAGATACTAGAGGATCCTAAACTTAGTAGTCCTACAAACAAATAACTGATGATAACTGAAAAATGTAGCAAGTGTACCTACACAATTCCAATGATCCACTGCTTAGTGGTGAGGATAGACCTGAAACTAAATGAATTTAATGGAACTGTTGTACCAGCTTATCATAAAAAAGTTCTTTGACTTATAGAAAACAAAGAACCACTCAAGCTGCAGAGAAAACTGAATTGAAAAGAGGGCAAGAGAAGCTGGAAAAAGAAAGGAGGGTCAAGAACTCATAAGCTTAAAAGATTTGTACAAGATTTCTAATTGATAAATTTATTTCTCAAATGATAAGCTTGTGTGTGATCAGGAGGATGCCTCCAAAAAGGGGAGGAAAATTCGTTGATATTATGTTGAATAAGAACATCACTCTGGATAGTACTAATGTATGATATTGATGTTGAATGTTTGGAAGTGCTGATCTTTAATGGTGATGAGGTGTTTAATAGAAATTTACAGAGCCTGTGGATTAATGCTCTCTACCACTACTAACAACAAACTGCTACAAACAACCTAATTGGTTGAAGAAAGTTGAAATGACTTTGGCTCAAACACTTATAGAGATAAAAGAGTGCAAAACCAAGGCAAAATGGATTGTTATTTAAGTAGCAAGTGAATCAAATCTAACAATATCTTCTCAACCACCATAATAGGATAGGGTCAAGGTTCAAGATAAGGGTAAAGAAAAGATGATTGAGTCTGAAAAGCTTTGAGAAAAAGGATCAGATACGTAATTGTCAAAGATGCGTCGTAAATCTTCAACTCAAATTACAAGCTGAAATGGAGAAGATGAGAGGATTTCAAGACAAAAGGAAAAAGAAATCCAACATAGCTTTATATTTGAATCATGCGTTAACACCCAAGTTTAAATGATGGATGCTGACTATCAAATGCTCAATAATTACAAGCAGAAGAACAAGAGCATGTTAGCTTATCACTTCATAATCAAACACACACAAAATTGCTTACCAAATTTAAGAGAGAGAGATTTGATTTTAGAGAGAAAATAAACAAAAGAATGGAACACATTAATATAGAAAACTAAAAATGAGCCACCACCCTCTCACACCCTTGAGAGGATAAATATAGTTGTTGTACAAGGGCCTACCTTGGGTTTAAGTGGCTTCCAAGGCCAGCTTGCTATTTAAGGTTTAATGCCGTAACTAGGCCCAATTAGCATTCTAGAATTCTCATGACATATAATAAGCTAATACAAGGTTTGAGAGTCTTAATGACCATCACTTCACATAATACTAGCTCTAACAATCTCCCCCTAAGGGGTGTCATTGCATAAGGATTTACTTCTTGGTTTCGTTCTTTAGACCTGAACCTTTGTTGTCCTTGGGAATTCTTTTGAATTTCCTTTTGCATGCTTGTAATTCGAGACTTGATCTTTTAAACTTGATATGCTATTGGACGAAAAACTGAAATAATGGTCTTTGGCCTAGATTTGGGTCTTAACTTTTGAGATCTCTAAATCTTTATATCCATGAATCTTTATGCCAATTAGCTAACTCCGAGGACCGCCTGTGCTGCGCTTGTATCGTTACCCTCATGCTCAATGTCTTGAAAGGCTTGCTAACATTGTACTCTCAACATTTCTTTAGCATGATTACTAGAACTTCATGAGTAATCTGTTGATGAAGTTCTTTGAGAGCAATCTTGTATATCAGAAGATTTTAGAAGACGTATACTCATGTACTGAGCTTTCATCATGAAGTTATCTTTGTCGATGTGTCATGAGTTGTAAATCTGACTCAGTAGCTGGAATGAGGTTGTAACGCCATCACTTATTACCCTGAAAAATAATGTTAGTGATAAATAGCATATATAGACGAATATTGGCTTTTGTCATTCGTCTTAAGTTCGGTTACATTAACCCAGTTCTATGAGGACCGTTTTTACAGTATGAATATTGTACCTGTGATCCATGTAGGATTAATTTAGAAGAACCTCCTTGACAGGGTTTCTAGCTCTAAGTGTTGAGTTCCTCTAACGCGATTATATTAATTCACCGTTACTTGCTTATTCTCGATTACCGGAGCATCTTAAAAGAAGACAAACACGTAAGAGTGAATCAGTTAGTTCATTTCAGAACTAATTGAGTCGTCAATTCATATACTAGGACCATTACCGATATCTAGTTGACACAAACTGATTCATATAGAAACTCGCAAGCCACCTACCAAAGCCTGTTTGATGTTGGCTCAAGAAGGATTTCCATCGTTACTGTGAATACTAAAGAAGTATCACTCTGATGTTTCTGGCCAATATATCTCAAGGATAATGCTGTATGACTCTATTTTGATACAAAATGTTGTATGTACGAACCATTTTGTAATATTAGAATTTGTAGTACTAAGGATTTTTGATGGATCTCGTTGGCTCTAGACGTCTATAGGTGCACATTTGTTATTTGGGAAAACGAACTGAATCAGACTTGCCCCGCCTTTTTTCAATATCAACGATCTCGGAATGAGAAAGCGATAGCAACATGTAGAACTCCTATGAGAAATGAAACAGGAATAATTATGAGAGAATTTCTGAGTGGCTAGGGAGGTTTTGCATTCATCAATGGTCCATGATGTCAGTCTGTCAATATCAAAAACATCTTGATGATTAACCGAAAGATTATGTTTTGACCCAGTTACTGCCTAAAGGTATGGAGGCTTTTTCTTTACACCTATTATCCTTAGCATTTCTTTATCAAGCTTCAACCCCTTCAGTTCATACCGAGACTTCATGACAGTACCTTTGTTGGGTTTGTTCCAGTACTAGATCCACTCATTGGCACTATACCCTATTCTCACTTTACTCCTTTTTTATCATCCTACCTAGGAATTCAACTCTATCTAATGGAGTGTTCCTGGTAGATCCCTCCCGGTTCCTGGCTGGATCAGGAACGAGTAAACCTAACCTTAAAACCCCCCCCCCCCCCCCCCCCGCCTTATAATCCCTTGATAGATAAAAGTTGGCGAGTCTTTTGGGGTATTTCCATGAAGATCCAAAAAACTATATGGATAAAAAATCCATAGTAGCCATAAACCATTGAAAAAGCAATCAACGTGTTTGAGAAATCATTTATTACACATTGAGAATTTCCTATATCACCAAAAATCTCCCCCTACATATGTGCATCATTTTATAAAAGAGTTTTGCACATGTGAGGATGATCACATTTTAATCACTATTCTCCCCCTCAAAAATTGCATATGTGGTGATAATTTTTGACTTGATAAGTGAATTAAAATACAAGTTAATGTACGTTGATCCACTTTTTAGACTAACTAACCAATGGGAGAACTGGAATGCATGCCGAATGAACTAATATTAAGTGGTTCATTTATAAAAATTATACTCCCCCTCAATAAAAGATTAGAGTGAAAACTTAGAGTGGGAGTTTGTTGAGCACACAATTTTGAAAGATTTTGAAATTTCTTTTTGAAAATATCTTGAAAAAATTGTGCTCAACAGGAAAATATGTGAGATATATCTGATTGAACATCATTTTCCTTAGTACTTCTCTTGAGCAATCAAAACTTTAAATGTTTATATGACTTTGCTTAAGACCGAGAAGATATGAACTTCCCGTTGTTTAGGATAAATGTACATTTTCCTTTACATTTTCCTTTCTTTAGGGTGGGGGGAAAGGGGAGGTGGAGCTGACATTTTACTTAGAAGTCGTAGAGAAAAAGTGAAAGGACATGCTTTGAAAGCATTAAAAACTCTTGCTCGAACTTCATTTATTCACCTGTGTTAATATTAATCAACATTTCTAGGTGCACAAATGTTATCGACTGTCGAGAGACATGTCAGAGAAGATTATTTTGGTATTTTTGAAATTTTTTGATTTTATATTTTGCTTTTATAGGTTTTATATTTTTGTATTTTCTTTTTCTTGGTTTTATATTTTTGTATTTTCTTTTTTTTAAAAACTATTAATAAATCAAAATAAAGAGAAAGATAAAAAATATTTACAAGTTGAAGTTTCCATCAGCAGTGATAGTTGTTGCTAGAGTTGAAGTAGATAAAGTTGGAAGTCTTTTTTGTTTACGCAACGTTTATCGGATGCTTGAGCGAATAGTAACAACGATGCTGAGACTTTAAAATAACTTGATTTTCTACTCCATTTGCGATTATTCGCCGAACAGATTGACCGAATGTGGGGGGGGGGGGGGGGGGGGGGGGGGGGGGGGGGGGGGGGGGGGGATTGGGAAGGGAATTTAGCGTGGATTGATGACATGAGTGATCATATCTACTAAAGTGAAAACAAGAAGATTTCTCTTTTTAAGGTAAAGCGCACTGAAGCGTACACTCCCCTTTTCTTTGAAGCTTGGGTTATGCACTGAAGTGTACATAAGCCATTGACTTGAGATAAGAAACATTAAATGTTTTCGAAAGTAGCTCAGACCGAAAATATTTCTCTCTTTCGTTTTTTTAAGGAGTAGTGACGCACTGACACGTACATTTCCTTTATTTGAAATCGGGTTGCGAATCTGACATTTGATACAAGCCTTGGCGGAAAGCACATCAAATGTCCACATTTCAATTGTCTCCAGGGCGTTTCTTGTCTTCGATTTATACCGAAAAGCAAGGGAATTAGCAGAGTATCAAACAAATTTTGACAACCTTCATAGAGAAAGTTAAATTTGGAAACCTTTTGAGAAAGGTTTTCCTGAGGTTATAACACAAGCATTAGGGTGGGCGATAAGGGGGGAGGGGGGGGGGGAGCAGTCAGATTGACACACAGATTCACTGGTTGCAATTATTTTTCCTTTAAGGTCAAACATTCTTCCAGTTGGTGACCACCTAAGGCAAGAACTAGGTGTACTAGGCTTAGTGTCAAGCAAGTCTTTCTTTGGACCCTACCTTTTTATGTTGCAGCGTGGGGGACTTTTTTAGCTATGTGTTTCTTGATTTTGCACTTTTTGAACTTAGCATCTTTGGTTTTTCTTCTAGATTTTCAGCCATTCACATACTGAAGCACACATCATCATGTTAGCGGTTAATTAGACATTGTCTTACATGTAGCACAAATAACCTCAGCATTTTTTCATTTAAGGATTGCAAGCTTATGTTATTACCATTCAGATAGATGTATGGTCTCTCTGAGGGGGTTTTAAGAAAACTCCGAGGTTTCTTCTATTTTCTCTAACTATTCGAGAGGCAACGACTCTTAACTAAAAAGGGAAACCTTACACTCTAGGATTGTTCCTAGGCTGTGGTCTTCTTGTCCTAGTAGTGCTTTCAATCAACTTATTATGAGAGAAACCAGGTTCCCTGTTTGAATATTTACATCTGCTTAGTGACGAGGTGGGGGTGGTTAGTGAAACAGAGATTGTTTTGTCCCAACGCTTGCTTTTACATGTTTGTTAGGCACAAAGTTGTCTACCCTAGAGGCTTTAAAAGGATTAATCCTAAAGATTCCTAGAGCAATCACTCTTTCATTGTTCACAACTGCTGATTTACGAGAGGAAGGTTCCAAATTTGAAGTGACTGGTTTTGACAAAGCATTCGACTTACCAACCTTGGGAATAACCGTAGATTTAAGGAAAGGAGTTACAGAATATAGTTTTGGTTTAGAAGAAGAAGGTGGTTTTCCCAAGATTGATTGCTTTGAAAACTGAGTATTCACACTCGTACCTTTGTTGGAGGTCCCCCTTATGTTCAGAAACCTTATCAAAACTAAGCTCTCAACTTATTATCGTTTTCGTAAATCGTCGTCAAGTAAATTTTATCTGCAAAGAGTCAATTTATCGCTATATTAGTTTGAGCCCGTGTCACTATAATAGAGTCAAACAGGTTTCTGTTATATGGTCTAAGATGAGACATTTTCCTTTTTCATAATTCAGAACCTGTGAAAAAACCTCAAATTCTACATCTCATTTTCTATTTTTGAGGCCAAAGGATCATGTGTATTGATACACATGGAGTATCCTACTTTTACCCTTTTGATCTCCCAAATGCGCTATTCAACGTTCTATCTTTTGTTGCATGAGTCATTATAATCTTTATCGGTAATGGAAATTTTGTCATATTTGCAATCTTCAACTTTTTGTACCACACAATCTAAGAGATTTAGCATATTCATATCTCCCCTTTTTAATGATACAGTTTTTTTCAAAAACGTTTCTTTCGTCTGTTCAAGCTCATATGGAGATTTGATGTATCTATAACAAAATTATTTTGCACAATAGACATAATATCTTGACTGACAACAGTATCTTCAAGTGAGATCCTTAAATTCTCATTCCAATGCCTTGAGGCTTAGCAAGAGATATCATAACAACATCTTTTGCAAGAGATTGTAAGTGTGTGTCTCATAACAAATTGGCTGCTTCTTTAAAAATTGTATTTTGAAATTTGCTGACTCTAGCTCAACTTGGTGTAACAGGGTGGAGAAAATTTTCATCTTTTAACAATTTAGTAAATCTCTTAGTAGTAGAAGACGACCAATTAATTTATATCATGGGAGGAGAAGGGTGTGGGTTTTTAGTTTGCGCAACACGTTGAAGAGTCACAATGGTTCTTTTACCTCTATTTAGAAATATTCGTGTGCAACACTTGGTGTAGTGGTCATCCGCAACCTTCATTTGTATTGCAATTGATTTATGAAAAATTGGCCATAATTAAAAGAGATTTGAAAGATACAACTCTTCACGTGACAATGTGCCGTTTGAGCAACAGAAACACCCCCCGAAAATGATTAATCATTTATAATTTGCACACGGTGTTTATATCTTTGTTTAGTTGTTCAATCTTATAGTCGACTCTCTTGAGGGGGAAAGTTGCATGTGTTTCCTATCCAAATCATCATAAACAAAAGGATAGATCCTGCTTTTCTAATAAGAACTTTGCCATATATACAAACTCTATTATTTCCTCTGTCTGAGCTTGCTTGATGAAAAAAATGATTTTGATAACCCATGCCATTTTATGTTCGGAGTGGGTGGTGGTGGGGGGAGGGGGGGGGGGATGCCACCCTCCTAGTCTGAAGATAAAGCGTTTTAATCATAGAAAATAGAAGATTCCACAAATAATGAAACATCAAGTTTAGGGAGTGATTGTTTGGATAAAAAGTAACTTTTTATGTAAGCTGATGTGTTTGGAATTGACAGTTTGTTAAGGTTAGAGACCTGCTGCTCAAGCATACTTATGCTGTTAGTGTGCGAAGATTGTGAAAACTATGATAAGTAAGTAGTAATATGCCATTACTAACATGACTAGGTATATATTACTAATGCTAATGGAAGTGTTAAGAATCTCAGAAACATAGAAGAAATAACTACTAAGGTAGTTAATACTGCTATATAAAAGTTACTACTGTTAGTGTAACTTAGTACTACTAGTATATATTAGTACCGCTTGAGTAAAGTTACAACTGTTAGCATAAAGTTAGTATTGCTAGTGTAACTTAGTACTACTGATAAAGAATGAATAAAGGGGGGGGGGGGGGGGGGGGTGGGGAGGGGGGGGGGTGGGGCAGGTTGTTGGTGTGAGTAGACAACTACTGCTTGTACACAGTTAGTGCTGCTGGTATAAAAGTTAATGCTGCTGGTTACAACTGCTGAAAGATTACAACTGCTAGAAGAGTTTCTACTGTCAGAAGGATAAAGACAAAAGAAAGGATAAAAGACAAGATTGTTTACAAAGATTACATAACGCATAAGTAGGGGGGGGGGGGGGGACAGTGGGGGGGGGGGGGGGGGGGGGGGGGGGGGGGGGGGGGGGGGGGGAATATATTTGTAAAAGATTCGTATAAGTTATTTGTTTAGAAGATCATGATAACTTAGGAAAGTATTGTAAGCCTTGTAGGACTCCTTGGTGTATAAAAGGAGGTCCTAGGGCATAATGTTTAAAAAAAATAAGATATCTAGAAAATTGTTATTCGTAGCTTCAAGGTTTTGTAAACCCTAATACTATTAGGAATGTTCGTATTATATTGAAGCTGAAAGTTTGGTAAACTGTTTTGTTATTAATCTTGTTCATTAACTGTTTTCTTCTTTGAAATTCTTTTAGTAATCCCATTGACTAGATTCGAGCATAGGTCTTTTGATATTTACAAAATCAAAGAGTTATGCTATAGTTGTGTTAGATTTATCTGCATAACTTTACCTATATACACAAGCTAAGGTATTAAAAGATCTACTATTGGGAACAATAGTTAGGAATGCACTTTTTTACACCATTAGGAATAGCTTAAATCTAAAGCACAAACAATAAAGCTCGGGGGGGGGGGGGGTGGGGGGGGGGGGGAGGGGAGGAGGGGAAGTTGGGGGGGGGGGGGTAGGGGAAAGTCTAGCACTGGGCATAAGTTTTCATCATAAATCGATGCCCTCTTAGTTGATTATAGCCTTGAGCACTAACCTAAGCGTAGTTCAAGAATCAATACCGTTCTCGTCTAACTTTATTTTCAAACACCCACTTAGTTATCCTATAATTTGTCGTATTCCCTAGGTTATGGAATATAACTCCCAAACTTCGTTAGTAAATGAAATTGGTTTAAAATTCTTCTTGGCATAGCGACTATCCAACTTTCATCCGCTAATCTTCATTCAACATTCTTAGGTTCTACAGTTTGATATAAAAAAACAACAGAAATTAACTTTGGTTATTGGACATTGTATCTAAGGTGTGAGTCTTTGGTTAAGATTTCCCTATGACATTTTCTAAAAGATGGTTCCTAGATTCCTTAAAATTTGCACTATTTATGCATCTCTAAAAAAATTTTTCATCCCAATGTCAATTTCAGGTTTTTTCTGTCGGAACCTTAATTGCTTCTTCTTTATCTAAAGTCATCCTCCACCAAGGGTGATGTCTTAGAGGTGGAGGATTTCACACACACGAAAGGCACATTAGAGTGATTCTTCTAACTTTCCTAGTATGTATTGTTAAGGATGAATGTAGGCTTTACTATTTTGGGAGTAACCTAAAAAGATAAACTACCGTATGAACTTTGGGTATTCAAACTTGTAAGGTAGTCTGTAGTGTTAAAATGTAGCACTTGCAATCCAAACACTCTAAAGTAATCTAAAGTAGGTTTCCTACCTTTTAAGAGTTCATAAGGTGTTTTTTCCTAAGATGTGGCTCTAATTAGGATTCGGTTAAGAATGTATGTTGAAGTGTCTAATGCGTTACACCAAAAATTTTGTTGGTAACAATTGCTCATTCAACATAGTCCCTACACTTTTATTATTGAAGGCGTCTATTCTTCCTCAACTACTGCCATTTGATTGAGGTGGTTGGGGTGTTGTTGGGGTGGGGGAGGGGGGGGGGATGAGGGGTGTGGTTTGAGGTTTTGGGTGGTAATTCCCATGGCAATTACAAAAACTCTCGCAACACATCTTTTACCATCATTATCGAATTCCCTACCGTTGGTTGGTTCTAATTTGACCACATTGTACACCTAAATTGCCCTAATTGGTTTTGATTTTCTTAATTAAATATTTTGATTGAATCGCAGGCTTTAGTTTTGTCCCTTAAAGAATCTATGTCTATAAGTATACCTACAATTAAGTCATCTACTATGACTAAGGTGTGTAAGCGGTTTCCTCCATATAACTAACTCAGTACGGGATCAGATATGGACCCGAAGAGATCCATAAGATGAGTTCTAAAGCATCTATCTTGATAACTATATTCTTAGCTTTATACTAGCGTGAGCTTGTTTTCCGCAATTTTTTGCAAGCACCAAATTCCAAAATAGAAGTGGTTTTGAAAGCAAGAGCTAGCGGGCTTAGGTAAGTTTCTACACTAAAGATCCTATTATTGCTAGTGTGGTTGGGGTAGTTGATATGAGTGCTTAGGGTGTGTACGTATTCCTTAGATGCAAAACGAATGTGAATGAGATGCAGTATTTGGGTGTAAGACCTAGAATCTCCTATGCCTACAATGTTGAATATTTTCATAATCGTATGCTGAGACATATATTTGGTATTTTAGAGCATATTTCCTAATATCATACACATATAACCTTTTTGCTTTCGACATATTTATACACATCCAAACTGTCCATCATCGCTCTTCCAGAGTATATAGGTAATATAACCATCTCGGTTCTCTCTAGGAAGGTCCTAATACTCTCACTATAGCTACTACAAATTACAATATCCATTCTTACGTAGAACTATCTGCACTATCATGTTCATAGAAAGTTTACTCTACACTAATTATCACATAATTGTCCTATCAGCTTAACAAGTTAAATTTTATGAAGTTATCTACATGTTCCTACATTATCCATTTTTGTGGGGGAGAGTCATCGAAATCATACTTTCCAATGAGGTTACCGAGCCGAAGCGAGGCTACCTGTAATGAACGGGAGTGTAGACGGGGGGGGGGGTCCATTGTGTGCCTTATAGCATTGAGAAGAGCTTTTGTTACCCGTTATTTGTTTGGGGGAGTTTCGCCTATCTTTTATCCACTCATCGTTCCCTAGTCGACTCTAAGGCATATCTATTTATATAAGTGAAACACCTCAAAACATTTGGTCCCCATATCTCATGGTCCAAATTTTAGTGCTAAACATCTCTTGCATTGATACAAATTGGTGTTGGATTGAAAAGGAAGACACATTTGCCCATGGCATTGTAACATTTCCCATGGAAACACATTTCACATGCCACGAGTTTGAATTTCATGTCAACCAAAGTAGAGAGTGTCTTAATTGTTGCGGTGTTTTAGGACGCGAATAGTTATTGATGATCTTCATAGGTGGTGGAGTTTTGGATCCCTAAAATTAAGGTTTTGACAATCCAACTTGTTGTTTGGATTTGGGCTTAGTAGGAGGAAATATTTTAACTTCATTACACACTAGCAACGGGAACTTTGACATTGTTTACTATTATATGTTTTGGTTTAGGACATAAAATAGATTTTTAAAAAGACACACTTTTCTCAGATCCAGGTGTAACCACTGGTGGCGGTCCCATAATTGCTTTGGGGGCCGCCTGCATACTAAAGAGGGGCCGCCCATGTTTGTGGGACCTCCATCAGAGAATGCTTTTTTCTGAGCTTTTACAAATTTTATTTCCTTAGTTCCACTAGATGATGCTTCAAATGAATTAAACCCTAAACCTAACTTATCACCAGAGGGTTTTTGATTACTTAACATTTCATTTAAGTAATGTGTGCTCTTTTCAAACTTGGTTAGTTTAAGAGCTTCCTCTTTAAGCTTTTCATTTTCAATTTTAAGCATATGACATTTTACACATTCGAGATCAACTCCTTGTTTTTCTCGAGTGTAGATACTTTTTCTTTAGAATACTAAGTCTTTTTCTAAGCTATTTCTAGTGGCTTTTAATCTTTTGTTTTTAGTGATTATTTGTAAACTCCTTTTGCACAGTTTATCATATTCATTATCTAATACTAAATCATCTATTGACGAGTTTTCATCACTAAAATAAGAGGATTCGGAACATACCTCACTTGATACTTGAGCTACGAGACACATTTCATTTTTGACCTTCTCATCATCTTCTTCACCGCTATCACTCTAAGAACCTCTGACAAAAGCTCTTTGGTTCTTGTCTTTTGGTGGTTTTGGACATTCTACAATAATATGATTTGTCGCCGCATCTAAAACATTTTCTATCACTTTTACCGTTCTTGTCATCACGGCTTCTTTGGAATGTCTTTTTGTCGTTCCGAGGTTGTCTCACGAATCTACCTCTCTCTCTTACCGCCATGGCGTACTCTTCATCTTCGCTTCCGGAAGTCGAACACTCTTCCATCACTAGATTTCTTTCTTACCTTTAAAGCAAAGATTTTCTGTTCAACTATTGATTTGGCTATTTTGGAATCTTTCCTTGATGATCATATTTGTGAACTTTGAGGTTCCTGCGTACATCATCAGAGATAGTGTACGTTAAGTCTTTGTGACTCTTCATCGACTTGACCTTTGCTATCACTTTATGGTACGTTAGAGCCCTAAGAAACTTCCTAACATAATTCTTGCTAGAATATCCTTCATCAAGAGCTTTTAGACCTAGTAATAATAGTATTAAATCTAGCAAAAGCACTATCTATAGATTCGTCTTCGGAAATGATGAATTGTTCATATTGTTGAACCAAAAGGAGCGGTGTCGTCTTATTATCCTTGACTATTATATCCTTGAAGGTGAATTAATAAAGATTTCCAAATTTCTTATTTGCCGATTACACATGAAAATTCTTTCATATTATTTTTCTAGCAAAAAATTAGAAAGTGGGTGGGGGGGGAGGGACCATTTAGCTTCGTTTATTTTTTTGGAAGTCACTTTTTTTAAGATCATCAATTTATTTTTCAAAAAGGGATAACCACATCTAATTTGGTTTCCGAAATTTTGTTTGAATAGTGGTTGAAAATCACCGTTGGTAATAACATTCAAAGATCAAGATCTTTTGTGTTTCACATATGCATCGAATCTATTTTCCAATAAATAAAAGGGGATTGTATCGGGGGCTAGGGTGTAGTGTGGGGTGGGTCTTTGTCAGAGATTGCCTTTCTAGATATTGCAGAATCCATAGATCGATCTAACACTTTAACAAATACATATATTATAAAAATCTTGAGTGACTTTGTGGCTTTTGAACCAATTGTGAAAACTAGAAGGAAGGATTTGAAAGTTTACAAGTGCGTTTATGTTTTAAAGAGTTTCTTTCAAAATATTTAGATTTGAGTTGTATGTTTAACCAATTAACAATATGAACAAACAATATAAAAATCTCAACTAAAGCTAAATAACAATGAGAATAATATAAAGAGATAAGGAGGGAAACAATCAAACCAAGAATCCAAGATTTTATAGTGGTTCGGCTATGAAGCACCTCTTCGCCCAACTCTACTCCCCGAGTATCCTACTTGAGATTTCAATATGTCAACAAGCTCCCTTTATGCGGAGAAAACCGTTTACAGATCGCTTACGTTGTTTTCCGACACTAAGCTAAATGTAGAGTACCTAACTTAGCTAGAACCAATCTACACATCACAGACACTACACAATCACAAGATCTACAATAACGAATAAAATCACTATCCCGAATCACTACAAATACCCAAGATAATTACAATAGAGATTTGTACTTAGAAGAAGAGACACACAAGAGATCACTAAATAACAATACGTATTTTTGGTGAATACGAATGTTCTTCCTGGCACTTGAATGAGAAAGAAGAGATGAGAAGAAGAGATTAGATCACTTGAAACAAGATCTAAGAATATTAGTGATCAAGAGATTTAGAGAGAGAAACAAAATTTTAAAGAGAGAAAGTTATCTAAAAATTTCGTACTAAGAGGTCTGTTTTTCTGTAGGGAATGAAGCAGTATTTATAGGCAGGAAAACCCAACGGTCACTGGAGGCGGTCGGCGGTCCCATATATATCTAGGGGCCGCCAGACCTATTAGGGGGCCGCCTAGTAGATTACGCTCCTATTTTTGTCTTTTTGTGGAAAGGTTGTATCTAGTATGGAACCTTCTATTTTGGAGGAAAAATTGGAATTTCAAATTTTAAGTTTTTAATAAAATTTTTCTTTTAATTAGAAATTATTTTGTATAATTAATTTTGTGAAATTCTTTTGAAAAAATATGATGGATAAAAGAAAAATATTTTCTTGAACACTATTCGTTTTTTTTTTTGTTTTTTTTTTTTTGTTTTTTATGCTTAATGCTGTTTTGTTTTTTCATACCTTAAGGAATATAAGAATAAAAGCATGTCCAAGGTATAATTTTGTATGATGTGGCTTCTATGGCGCGAGTGTTCGTAATAAGAAGATGTTCAAAAAAACGAGACCAAGCCCAAATCTAAGGAGACGTTTTTTGATGAGACACAAATAAAATATAAATTATGTAGTTCTTATTACTGAGTGACGGTATAGATGCAATACTATGTTTTAGCTTGACGATTGTGAGCGTAAAAACCGTCTCTTATTTCTTTGTAATTTCTAGGGGGGCGAAGGGAGTGGGTGTTTTCTTAATAAAAATCGCCGTTCAGGGGGGGGTGGGGGGGGGGGGAAAAAAAAAAAAAAATCTTAGAAATTGACTTTTACGATTAATAATTTGTAAACGTTTAATTTTATCGTAAACGTTTTTACATTTTATTATTATCAAAACGTTGAGTGATCGAAAAATATAAATAACATTTTTAGACATTATTTGTATTAATAGCCTCTACACTATGGGGTAAATAGGGGGGGTCCATCCTTTTCTTAAAGCATCTCCTAGACATCAAGAATCATCTAGGTTTTATGTAGTACTAAGAATGCCATTATGGTTATGTATTCTTTGTTCTCTTTCAAGTTGCCATTGTAGTTGATTCAAATTGTGGTACATCTTCTCTTTGAAATGCTGCTTTTCTTTGAATAATATTCGAAATGCAATTTCATATGGTCTTTTGTGTCTACCCCCCAAAAAACATGTTATTATGGAGAGTTTCAAGATGTACTTGAGCTCTTTAAACCATGCCATGCAGTTGGGGTGCAATATTCTTTCTTCAAGTCGCATCTGTTGCAATTCTCTCTCTTCTGTATTTGAACTTAAAGATTCCATTGAATTCTGATGTGTGAAATTGATTTGTGGATCTTTTCAATGATATAGAAGTGTTGTGTGGTTAAAACTGTTAACACATGATTTTTCCCTCTGATGTGTTGTAGTTAGGGGTGTGATTTGTGATTCAAGTTTTAAATTTATATTTTGCCGACTTAACCAAAAACAACACTTTAACGAGCAATGTACCCGGCCGGTAGGAGTTTCATGGTAAGTAGGGCGTCGATCACTAAGAGCGAGGAACACTTTCAATTTATTAATACTTTGGTTTTTCTAATCTATGCTAAACCTATGTTAATCCTAAATCTAATGAGAAAGGGGTTTCGGCCTGAGAGACTGGAACATGTTTGGTGGTGACTAAAACCAATTCAAGACACTAAAACACAGGCAAGCCAATCAACAGAAGATAAAAGAGCGGTCTAACCAAATATAAGAAAATTGTATTAACCATTATTAATCCAATCAGAACATTGGTTTGTTTATTAGTGCAATGATTACTTATCTCGAAGCGACATATCATTCTTAGACTTAGGCGGGACTTCTTCCTAAGACCTAGACACATAGAATTCTGTCACAATTAAACGCATCCGCATAAAGTATCCTTATTTGCTGATTATAATCTATCTTAGGGATTAAGGCAATGATAATCTTGTTAAACCCTAACTCATAGAGACTTTACCCACTTACTGCTTAATGGCTCTTTATATACTAGTAGTCCACTGTCTGAGTCCTTACCAATGAAATAAGAACGTACTCTTTGAAACCAAGGTTACCTTATGGCTCAACAAAGCTCAATAAACTAAAAGCAAGGATAGGTCAATATTCATGGTCCTATGATTCTAGATATATAAATTGCAATATGGAGAGTTATCCCGGACTCTTAGCCTACGCCCAAACAACACCGAAGTTGCAGCACATTAAATATGTAGGACTAGACCCAGTTGAATG
>BQNB010091519.1:11345-26858 GCA_026074375.1 Tanacetum coccineum
AAAACCACGTTCACCTGCCCTTACGAGACCTTCGCATACAAACGAATTCCCTTCGGGCTATGCAATGCCTTGGCCTCTTTTCAATGCTGCATGACAGCTATATTCCATAAGCTTATCGAGGATAACATGGAAGTATTCATGGACGATTTCTCAGTCTTTGGTAGCTCTTTCGACCATTGCTTAAAAAACCTTAAGAAGATGCTAAAAAGGTATGAAGAAACCATCCTTGTATTGAATTGGGAAAAATGCCACTTCATGGTAAAGGAAGGAATCATCCTCAGCCATAAGGTCTTAGATTCTGGGATTGAGGTCGATAAAGCAAAAATCAAGGCAATTTCCAAACTACCATATCCAACGAATATGAAAGCCATTCGAAGCTTTCTAGGACATGCTGGTTTCTATAGAAGATTCATAAAAGATTTCTCACAAATCGCACGCCCAATGACCCAGCTACTAGTTAAAGATGCACCATTCAACTTCTTCGAGGAATGCATCCAAGCATTCGACACATTAAAACATGAACTGACGTAGGCACCGATCATGATCAAGCCAGATTGGTCATTACCATTTGAAATCATGTGCGATGCAAGTGATTATGCTGTCGGGGCAGTACTAGGACAAATGATCGACAAACATTTCAAGCCCATACACTATGCCAGCAAAACAATGAACGAAGCACAAGAAAACTACACAACTACCAAAAAGGAGCTTCTGGCTGTTATCTTTGGATTCGACAAATTCCGTCAATACCTGGTCTTATCCAAGACCATTATTTTCATAGACCATTCTGCCTTGCGATATCTATTCACAAAACAAGACGTAAAACCACGCCTAATTCGATGGATATTGCTGCTCCAGGAATTTGATATCGAGATCCGTGATAAGAAAGGTGCTGAAAATCTAGCAGCTGATCATCTCTCCCGACTCGAAAACCCCGATCTTGGGAAGCTAACTAGAGCTGAGATAAGGGACTTATTTCCTGAAGAGCAATTGATGGCAATCTCCGACAAGAATAACGAACCGTGGTATGCTGACTATGCTAACTATTTAGCTAGCCGAGTACTGCCCTTCCGATCCACCCGTCAAGAGAAACAAAAATTCTTCAGCGATTTGAGGCATTACTTTCTGGACGAGCCCTTCATATTCAAACAGTGTGCTGACCGAATCATACGAAGATGCGTGGCCGGAGATGAGGCAGCAAAAATTCTTCGATAATGTCACAGCGAACCATCTAGAGGACATCATGGCATCGCCACCACCTCAAGAAAAGTCTTCGAGGCCGGGTTTTACTGGCCACATATCTTTCGTGATGCACGATTGCACGTAAGTTGGTCCAGGTTTGCGATGCATGTCAGCGAGCAGGAAACATTTCGTCAAGGGACAAAACACCTCAGAAATACATCCAGGTCTGCGAAATATTCGATGTTTGGGGGATTGATTTCATGAGACCTTTCCCCTCATCAAACGGAAACAAATATGTCCTGGTGGCTATTGGCTACGTATCAAAGTGGGTAGAGGCTCATGCCTTCCCCACCAATGATGCTCGAAACGAAGTGAACTTCCTCAAGAGATTATTCACACGATTTGGAATACCAAAGGCCCTTATTAGCGATAGGGGTACCCATTTCTGTAACCACCAAATGGTGAAAGCAATGAAAAGGTATGGAGTGGTTCACCGATTCTCAACCGCATATTACCCTCAGATAAACGGGCAAGTCGAGAACACGAACCGAGCAATAAAGTGTATTCTTGAAAAAACCATCAGGAACAACAGGAAAGACTGGTCATACATTATGGGCTGTCCGAAATGCATTATGGGCATTCCGGACAACGTTTAAAACCCCTTTAGGAACGACCCCGTTTAGGATAATCTAAGGCAAGGCATGCCATCTTCCTGTCAAATTTGAACATAAAGCCTATTGGGCCATTAAAAACTGCAACATGGACCTTACGAAAGCTGGAGAAAACCTGTTCTTATAGATTAATGAGTTGGGCAAAATGAGGCTGGATGCCTACGAATCATCCATCTCCTATAAGGAAAGGACGAAAAGGTGGCACGATAAACGAATAAAATTGCCAATTAACTATGAAAGAGGCGATAAGGTATCTCTCTTCAATTCACATTTAAGTCTATTCCACGAGAAACTAAAGTCAAGATGGTACAGACCATTTTCAGTAAGTAAAGACATGAAAAACAAGGCGATTGAGCTGTACGATGAAGAAGGAAGCGAATTTATCGTAAATAAACAATGGGTGAAGCCATTTCAAAAGAACAAATTGGACACAAACAGAGATGATGATATAACTCTGGATGATCAAGGAAAAGTCATGTAAGAACATGTGACTTCGAGTCTAGCTACAAGACTCGTAAAATAAAGAAAAGCGCTTTTTGGGAGGCAACTCAATATTTACTTTTCTCGCAATTAGGAGTGTCATGTGTTTTATTCTTCATTTAATTCTATCATGTTAACACTCTATCTTGTAGTCATGCTTTGTATTCTTTTTAACCTCGTCTTAATTCAATCAAAGCTATTTTGAAAATAGTAAGTGTAAGGGAGGGAATTTATCTGGTTTTTGTTGGTCCACTTCAACACTTTTATAGATCGAATTCTTTAAATTTGTTTAAGGCTTAGTTATATTAGATAAATTTAACACAACTATAGTAGAAACTTTGTGTGAATATATTAAAGATTATGCGGAATCTAATCTTTAATAAGAAGAATTTTCAATGGAACAATAAAACACAATGAACATATAATTCAACAAAACATAAAAGATCCAATATTATTAAGCAAATAATACGAATACTCTCAAAGTATTAGGGTTACAAAGACCTTGAAGCTATGATAATTCTATGAATGACTCATTTTTGATATATGTGTTGGTATATCAATCTCTATGCCCTAGGACCTCCTTTTATACACCAAGGAGTCCTAAATGGCTTACAATACTTTCCTAAGTAATCATAATCTTCTAAATAAATAACTTATACATATCTTTTACCAAAATATCTCATACAAATCACATAAGCAGTACTAACTAACTCAGCAGTACTAACTTCTTTACTAGCAGCATTAACTCCTTCAACATCATTAACTTTGTACTAGCAGTAGTAACTTTTGTACTAGTAGTAGTACTAACTACTTAGCAGTTTTTCTTCTAAGTCTTTGAGCAGACTTAACTTCCACTAGCAGTAGTAATTTCCTCTAGTAGTAGTAACTTTGTACTGACAGTTGTAACTTCTCCAGTAGTCTTAAACACTTAGAATAATTTTCATTGAAATTCTCCAGTGGCACTAACTTTGACTGAGCAGCATTAACATCAATAAGAACATTAGTAATTCCAAACAGCATCGAAAAGCTTTTAATCCCAACAATCCTCCCTTAAACTTGATATTTATCTCCAAAATCATCAAGTTTATTCATTGAAAGCTTCATTAATCATCAGGAGGATGCTTCCAAACACTTCATTGATTCATAAGCTGTTTTGTGAGAAGTTTAAATAGCTGATTATGCCATTATCACTGAAATGATCACATTTGAAGCTTCTTGTTTAAACATATCAGTAATTATAGTAGGTTGTAAGAGAGGATATCCTCTTTTTCCTACAGCATGTGATGTGCATATGTATGCATCCCATAATAATGAACTCTACATGAGTCATATAGTTTACAATCCAACACTCTGTAATCCTATTGATTCCTCCAGACTCTGTCTTCAACATGTGGTTCAAACATTATCTTTAAATCTCCCTATAGAATCAAATCTAAGTCTCTCACTGGTCTTGTTGATCCTATAAGCATTTACCAATTTCCCACAGAGAAAATCTTCCCTGTCAAAGCTTTTGAGCATATGACTAAAAACTAAGTACATCTTTGAACTTCCATCAGCTCTGATGATCTGGTAATAGTTTTTATTTCCTTCTTTATGAATCTTCCAGTCAACAATGGTTGGAGGCTTAGTAGCCAAAGGAATAACATCAATTGCTACTTCTTCTTCATCAGGATCAATTTCTATGAGCTCTTTAATCTTAGCTGCTTCTTGATCCTCATCAACTATAGCTGTTTCTTGAACATCATCCACCTTTTGCTTTTTAGTGACCTCTCGTTCTAGCTAATTTCCTGCTCTCTTTAAACTACCTTCTACCAAGTCTGTTCTATAATCCATAAACATGTTTACCCTTTTGAAAGCTTTGTCAAACAATTCTTTAATAAAATCAAAGTCTTTAGAATTCAAGTCTTTGTGCTTCTAACCTTCCATGTTCTTAAGGTAGGTAATCATGGTCTTCTTCTGTTAAGTTTTGGTTGGTGGTTTGTTCCTCTTCTCTTCTGCTCTTTTAGCTGTAAAGTGCTTTCTTCTTTGCTCTAGGAGTTCTTTAAACAATGTGGCTTTTTGTTCAGTTGTGAACTGCTCTTGTTCTTTAGCTTGCAGTCTTTAAGCCAATTGGTAATCAACATCAACCTTATCCTGAATATCATCCCATTCTTCAGTCAAGGCTACATTAGCTTCATCTTTCTCCCTTGCAAGTCTCTCATCTTCATCAAACTCATCTTGTAATCTGATAGCTTCTTGTTCATCAAAACTGATTTAATCTTTCTTCTTCTAAGGCTTCTCAGGTTCTACCATAATTCCTTTACCTTTTCCGAAACTTTTTCCTGTGATGGTTGTGAGGAAATTGTTGTTGTTGTTGTTGTAGATGTACCCAGCTTAGTAATGACAATTCTTTCCTTGGAGTTAAAATTGTGGCAGTTGTTGTAGTTGTAGCAGGACTAACCTTTGTACTGGCAACACTAACTTGTACACTTGGCTCTTCTATAGCATCCCCTTTTACCTTTGATTTTACACTTTTCAAAGCAACAAGTGCTTGAGCCAAAGTAACTTCATCAACAATCAAATTCACATCTTTAGTAGCAACTTCTTGTTCTGCTAACACCTCATCACCAGTCAAAGTATTCACGTCAAACATATCGGCATCATCTTGATCATTAACTAGGGTAATGTCTTCATCATCATCAATAGCATTTATCCTCCCCTGTTTGGATGCATCCTCACCCAAACTTTCTTCATCTCTAAAGGATTCTACCTTAGTTGTAAGACTAACTTTGTATAACCTTTTAAGCCCATAAGTTATTGACATCTTTTATCCTTTTTATTCCCGAAGACCCATTTAGTGCCTATAGCCCTTTTTCCATTTGGTAAATCCACTAAATTCCAAACTTCTTGTAACTTGAATTATAGAAGCTCTTCATGCATAGCCTCTATCCAGTTTGGATCCTTTAATGCATGAATTACCTTTTTGGGTTCTTCTTGTGATAAAAAGCAAGCAAACAAGCAGTTTTGAAGGTTTTTATGGTTTGTTCTTTGTTGAATAGTACTAAAAAACTCATGTTCCTCCAAATTCTTTGACATTCTTTTTGTTTGTGTAGCTGATTGCAAATCTCTAATCACTTGATCAAGAGGATGATTTTATGAATTCTTGTAGTTGGAATAGGACTGACTTGGATTGTTGTATCTAAATTGTTCATGTCAGCCACTACACCATCATCTTCATCATCTCTTATGAAGTCAAATATGCTATAATCTTCCAGAGCAGGCATATTTGGATCAAATGGAAGTTCAATCCTTGTTTTTGCACCAATAACATTAACCTTATTTGTGCTAGCAGCATTAACATTGTTAGTGTTGTTAACATTATCTTCCTTCTCTTGATCATTACTTTCACTATCTTTTCTTGGATCTTCATCAACCTTCTTTCCATCATCACTTGAAGATTTGGAACCATCATCATGAGAACTCTTTGGATTTTGGGTAAATGGTGGATCAACAGTCCATAATGGTTGCAAAATGTAATCTTTGACAGGTTCTGTCTCCTTTCTAGCTTGACCTGTATTATCACTTGCTTTTGTACCTATAAAACCATTAGACTGTATACCTGCAACCATTAGCTCATAATTCATTGTTCTTGTTAGTGCATCAATATCAAATAGCCAATCTTGTCCACTCCCTGCAACATTAGGTGTATTCTCACTAAACCTAATATGCAAGTTTTCTTCCACTATCCTTTTTCTGATGTTGAATACTTTAAAGGCTTTACTATTTAAAGAGTATCCAACAAAGAAACCTTCATCAACCTTACCATCAAATTTGCCTAAGTGATCTATGGTATTAAGAATGGTAACAGGATACCCAGATTGATTCACTGTTATATTTTGCCACTAAAAAACAAAAAAGAATAAAAAAAACATTGGTCTAAAACTTTAGTCTTTGGGTTTCCAAACCCAACAAGCTGAGGCTTTAACAGCTTAACATTATTTCCCTTAACAGCATTAACTACTGCTTTTGGCCTAGCAACATTAACTACTCATAAACTACTCCTTTTGGCCTAGCAGCATTAACTACTTCTTTTGGCTTACCAGTATTAAATTTTTAACCTTAACAGTATTAACCTCTGATTAAAATTATTGTTTTTAAACGATGTATTCTTTTGAATGGGCCACTTAACAGTTGAATGTGCTGTTTTAGAAAGATTTGTCATTGGTCTAGCACTATTCATTGTTATTTTTGGGTGAGCAGTATTAACTTGTCTGGCAGTATTAACTGATACTAAGCCAGACTTCATTAGTACTCCTCTTGGAACCATGTTTTTTTTAGGGCAGGGGTGAGTCTTTTTGGCAAAATTTTGATGATTCACCCTTTTAGCATTGTTCCAAACAGGTTTTACCACCCTTTGATAATTACAATTAACCTGCAAGTGATCAAAACTTCCACACATATAACAAGCTTTTTTAAACATCTCAAAATTACTTCCTAGTCTCTGAGACATCATATTATTCTATTTTCTTTGATTGCCTCTAGGAATGTGAGTGTTTTGCCTATTGTGCTCAACTTGTTTAGCAGTTTTCCTATTAGTTTTGTTTGTTTGTTTAGCTTTGACAAAGTCTATCTTAACAAAACTAGGCTTACATGTTTTCTTTTCAATCTTAGTTTGGGACACATTTTCTTCCTCACTATCTAACACCCAATCCTCAAATAATTGGAGCACCATTATTCTTCCTAACTGCTTTAGGCTTTGCTTCACTAGCCTTAGCTTCACTACTCTCAACTACATGCTTAATAACTACAGGCTCATTTATAAACTCTTCTAAGCCAGTAAATGACAAGACAGGTTTTGGAGGCATGAAATTTCCTGTTAGGGGAGGTGGAACTGCATGCCTAAACCTTTCTTGCAATTGTCTACAATCTAACTCTCTATAATCTTGTTTAAGCTTTTAGATGCATTTTCAAATTTGTCTACATTAAACTAAATGCCATATTTTTCCTTTTGAACTATTTCTAGCTTCTTCCTAAGCTCCCCAATAGTTATCCATCCTACTTGAATATCCCATTTTAAGCCGTTAATCTTTTCTACATAAACAGTCTCATTCTTTTTATAAAATTCAAGTCTTTCTTCTACAGACTATAAACCTGTCTTATAAGCTACAACCATTAACTCAAATTTCTCAATTTTTTTCAATAGTTGTTCATATTGAGATTTAAGCACTTCAACATTTTCAAGACAAAATTTTGAGCAAGTAGAATCATTAGATACCTCAAAATCAGAACTTGAAGATGAGTAGGCCATAAGTGCATAATTTGTTGGTCCTTCCTTTGCTTAATCACTCCAGTCATATCCAAGACTATCACAAGACACCAAGGCATTAGAAGTAGTTGTCTTTACTAGTACACTCCTTCTTGATCTTTCCCTGTTCCTGTTGTCTTGGTTTCTTGAAGCTCTACACTCCCTGGCAAAGTGTCCCCTCTTGTAGCAGTTGTAGCACTCCACCTTGGACTTATAAAACCCAATGGTCTCATTACCATTAATAGTCACCTTCCTTCCAGTGTTCTTTAAGAAACTTCTTGCCCTTATAGTCAACATGGCCATCTGCCATCTCAAATCCATCTCTTCCAAGTCATCTAGATGGAGTTGTTGTAGATCTTTATTTGCAAGTTGAGGATTATTTGGTTGACTAGAAAAGAATGCATAGATCACAGCATCACTCAAGTTATCAACATTTGTGAAGTTAGCAGCACTAACTTGAGTGCTAAGTATAGAAACTCCATGAGCAGTGTTAACTGCTTCATTAGTGCTCATAGAGTTGTTAGGGGACACAAAAGCCATGTTTTGTGTGCTTGTATTTGAGATTGATGCCCCTTTGACTTCTGGTTCATATACTTTGAGATTGTTGTAGAGATCATCCATGCTCATTATCTCTAATTCAAGCTTATTCCTTCACACAATAGCATGTGTGTTCCATTCTGTTGACAAACTTCTTAACAGCTTTTGGTTCACATCTTCTTGTGAAAGTGTTTCACCCAAAATCTCCAGCTGACTCACAAGCTTCTGAAGCTTAGCAAAAGTTTGAACAAGGGTTTCTGAGTTAGGAGCAGTGAAGTTTTCATATTGCTGTTTCAAGAGATTTCTTTAAGTTTTCTTTGTAGTAGCATTCCCACCAAACCTCTTTTCAATAGCTTCCAGCAGCAACTTAGCATCCTTGATGGAGTTGAACTTTAACTGATGTTCATTAGGTATTCCCATCATCAAGGTGCTTCTGGCCTTCACTTCTAACCTTTTATGAGCCTTTTCTTTAGCAGTTGTAGGAGGTATTACTTTTTCAACACCTTCCATAACTGTTATTTTTGGTGTAGTGTTTCCATTCTCTATGACCTCCCATAGAGCATAGTTAATCATCTGGATGTACTGTTTTATTCTCATCCTCCATAACTCAACTACAGGTTTGAGAAGTGGTAACACTTGGATGCAGCCACATATGGATGAATTCTGAATCCATATCTTCTAGCAAAGAGATCTTGTGTATTCAAACAGGTTCTTCTTATTCAAAGCTTCTCAACAAGATCTGATTCCATCTTGTTTGTCCCAAGATGTTTGGATTTACTCTTGTGGGATCCCACTTTAATAGATCAAATTCCTTAGTTGTTTAGGTTTAGTTATATTAGATAAATCTAACACAACTATAGTAGAAACTTTATGTGAATGTATTAAAGATTATGCGGAATCTAATCTTTAATATTAGAAGAATTCTTAATGAAACAGTAATTCTATGAACAAACAATTCAACAATAAAAGCTCTAATATTATTATTAGAAATAATGCGAATACTCTCCTAGTATTAGGGTTACAAAACCTTGAAGCTATGACAATTCTATGAATGACTCATTTTTGTACATATGTAGATGATTGAGATTGTGATGATAAACTCTATGCCCGTGGACTCCCTTTTATACACCAATGGAGTCCTAGTCGATTTTTCCAATAAATTCCTTTAAACTTGAATATTCTCTTTGATATATTCTATAAAACAACCAATAATTATCACGTAGGTAATCTTGTTCTTCAATCAATCAGTTATCCTTTCTTCTGTTTTATATTTTCTCTTCTGACAGTAGAAACTCTTTCAGCAGTCTTAATCTTTAAGCAGTTGTAACTTTTGTACTAGTAGCATTAACATAGCACCAACAGTAGTAACTTATACACTAGCAGCATTAACTGTGTCCAAGTAGTAGTAACTACTTAGAATATTTTCTTTCATCTTCACCAACAGTACTAACTTTACACTAGCGTACTAATATACACTAATAGTAGTAATTGTGAACTAGCAATACTAACTTTATACTAGCAGCAATAACTACTTATCATATTTTTCATTAAAGTTAATGAACAGCACTAACTTTTGCTTAGCAGCAGTAATACAAACCTTAGCAGCAGTAACTTCAAGAAGGATTTTAATCCCAACAATGGTATGTCCAATTCCAATTTGGGCTAATTCCATTTGTAGCCCAAAAAAAGAGCAAAATGCAATCCTATCACTTTGGCCAAAAGTAGATCAAGTTTCCCAGAAGTACGACAGTTGCCCATAAAAGTATAATAGGTTGCCCATAAAATGTGTACTTTTTTGCTACGTGTCAAATTCTGCACGCAAGTTGCCTAGATGCCAAGTTTCCCTGGGATACTTTTGGCCAAACATTTTGTTTGGGGTAGGATTGCATTTGGAGGTTGAGTTTTGGGCTACAAATGGATTTTTTCCCTTCTAATTTTATGTGGTGGATGGACATGATACTGAAACTACTCCCATTGGAGGTGGAAATGGTCTGGCGAAACATATATTTTTCATTCACTTTGTCATGATACTATGATAGCTCATGGTATCACCATGGTTTTGGCCAACTAAGTCAACGAGCTGTATTTGCTTTCGTTAGGCTTTTGTTACAGATTATTATGGTAAATACTTAAGTGGTATAGTAAAAAATAGTGGTTGCCCAATATGAACTCTACAAAATACCCGTGCCACTTCTACTTATTACCCCTGACTAATCTTTCTCTTTCCCTTGCTAGGAAGAAGTCGCAGCGGAAGGTGAAACTAAAAAAATCCGCAGCGGAAGTTGTCGAAAACGCAAGGCGCAACATGACCTTGGTTTTGAGTGGTTCCAAATGGAGTGTTAGTCTGTTGGGAAGAATATCATGGCCCAGGAGCAGGATCTTCGAGCAAAGCTACTGAAACACAAAGGTACGTAAATGCACAACAAGTCAACCACTTCATATAGTTCTTAGTTATTAATATGCGAGTTGCAATATATAATACAACTGAACTAAAGGCCATGGAAAATGGCAGGTACACATAATGTCAAAACATATATAAAGTCACAGACTGTTGTGATAGAAGGAACCATCGACTTTAAAAAAATTGTGACCTATATGCGTAAAAGAGCACACAAACATGTAGAAATTATACTTGAACCTCCTCCAAAAGAGAAGGTTATTGAGAAGGTGGAAACGAAAGCGAAGGTGATTGTAGATGTTAAGACCACGAAGATTGTAGAATTTGAAGAGAAGATTTAGGTAGAAGCTAAGGGTAAAGATGGCGACGTCCCGTATTTCATTTACTATGTTTGTGCCCTTGAGTTGTTTACATTTGGATAGCCTCCACAATCGATTTCTTTTCACTCTGCAAGTGAGTATTTTTTTTTGGCGTTGTTTTTTCTAAGGTAATGGATCATACACCGAACATTTACATCTTGTGTAAATGGGTCGAGATAAGTAATCTAAAAAGCGGGTCGAAATACAGATTGATTATTCAAAGTGCTCAGTACGTTTTTTTGTTTTACGTTTATGAACCTAAATGCGTATAAGTGGATTTTGTGTAGAATTTCAACTCAGGGTTTCAACAGATGCTTTGTTTATCAATGAGTTTGACTGACTATGTTATGTGCCCTGCTATCCTGTTAAGAACAAAAAAACTCTTTGTACTTCCTTTCCATTTCTATACGCGATTGTTGTTCAAAAATGACCCATTCCGCCATCGACAACAGCGACGCCCAACAGTCGTCTCGCAGCGGAGCGCGGACCGACCATCTCGTTAATGTATACAATTACAAATAACTGATAGTTATAACGAACAATTATTATTTGAATTAAGTTGAACGTTATTTTTTATTCTGAAAAAAGAACTAATAATAGCAATTTTGTAAATCTAAAAATTTTAAAATTTTTAAAAATAAAAAATTTAAATACTTTATATACAGTAGAGATTAGTTTATTTGGTAATAATAATTTTATTAAGTCTAAACATGTGTGCTAAAAATAAGCGATATATAATGTCTCGTTTGTTTCACAACAAACTCGAATACTCAATTGTGATTAATCATTTATTGCATGTCTAAAGTGGTTTCTTTATATAAATAAAAATGTTGTTATTTCTAAAATATATGTCATGGAGAGTATAAAAATACTATGTTTATATGTAAAAAGAGCATACGAAAATGAAAATTAACAAAAATGTCAATTGACAACAACAATTAAGTCTTTAGAAAATGTCGGGTTGGCCATGGGGCGGTCGCCAAGTCTTTATGGGACAAGCAAACACGAACCACCCCCCTTCCTAACGGTCATGTCACCAAAGTATGCTACACTTCAATTACCAAATACCTTTCATGTATCAATTCCACAACCCAACTTATTATATTTTAGCTATTGATGACGTATAATATGTATACCAAGCCTCCGGGCATGGGCCACATTGACACTTGGGCTTCTTGGCCCAACTGAATAGTCATGGACCGAAACTAAACCCACTCCCGCATTGGTTACGGCCCGGACCCAACAAACGGACACGGACCTAACTTTAGGGTACCTCCATCCGCGGAAAGCACACGCGTCCGTACACATGGTTAGTACGGTACCTTGTCTAACAAGACCCTCTCCGGCCACTAACGAAACATGTGAAATATTAGGAAACCTTAATATTTCGTTCGCCTATAAAAAGGGACCCTCTGACACAATGAACAGTACGATTTTCTCACTCTATACTCTCATACTTTCTCTCTCTACATGTTTACTTACTTTTACGTCGGAGTCTAACCGTGGGGTCCGTCCCCACGGTAAGGCGAACGGTCTTTATCTGATTGTGCAGGAAATCGTCATTTCTCTTGCTCTAATACAAAATCCAACGCTCAAATCATCTGGAAACCCAACCCAACACAGGATTTGAGCTCAGGTCTATACCCGACATCTATTTTGTATTAACAAGTGGCGCCATCCGTGGGACCCCAACGCAACCACGTTTTCTAAAAAACTTATCATGAGCACTCATGAACAACAAACCTCAACAATTCCCACATCCGTTGTGCGGAACACTGGGGGAAAAAGTGGTCCACAAAATCTCGAGGAACCTGCGTCCAATGAAGCCCTAAGAGAATTATGCGACAAGAACTATTACCAACTTTTGCCGCTTATTGCTGAAAAAATGCAAAAAGAAAAGGAGCAGCAAGATAAGCTCAAAGCGGTAAAGGCACGCCTACTTTACGGCAATGAATCTGGGAGAAATCCAAGAAACCATGAAGAGTCCCATTACTCCGAATCCAAAATGCCAACTGCCCGGACAAAGTCGAGAAGAAGGCATGGACGCAAGCACTCCCGAAGCCTGTCACCAGTCGCCAGTGTCTTCAGAAGACTCAAACAAAATCAACCTCCTTTACTTAGGCTCTAGCCGCGGAAGGAGGGAGGTGTGTTTAATAGGCTAGGAAGAAAAGAACCAGGCGCATCTACACGCTCTGATAGTCACCACCAGAGTTCCCAAGCAAAGGGAACCGAGGTACCGGCAAGAAAGCATCATCATGAGGGCACATCGTCCCAAAGAACCAGCAAATATTCAGAGAGCGAAGACAGCGAAGGGGGTCACTGGAAGTCCAAATCAAAAAAGCATAGGTCAGATACCTACGAAGATGATCTCTCCTAGCCTTGGACGTGTGAAGAAAGAAACCCTTTCACGACCCGGATCCGACATTTTGACTTCCCAAGGACAAGGATGTCTAACCATGTCAAGACTTATGACGGAAGTGGGGATCCGGAAGACCATATACAACTATTTCAGTCCGCTGAAAAGACAAAGAGATGGGCAATGACAACGTGGTGCCACATGTTCAACTCGACGCTAACTGGGAATGCTAGAGTCTGGTTCGACAAACTCCCAAAAGAATCCATTGATAGCTATGAAGATCTGAGGGCAGCATTTAGGGAAATTATCGCCAGCAAACAAAACACATTAAGGATCCAGTGGAGATACATCACATCAAGCAAAGAGACGGAGAGTCCACGGAGGACTTCATGGAAAGATACAAAGAAGAAGTCCTGGACGTGGAAGGAGCGCCGAAATGCATGAAGATCTCCGGATTCATGCATGGGATAACCTACCCTGAGTTGATCAAGCGTTTATACGAAAAAATCCCAAAGTCAATGGACGAAATGTACAGGGTAACTACGTCTTTTCTACAAGGGGAAGTTGCCGCATTCAGTCATGGCCGAAAGAAAGCACCCACGCCATGGAAGCAACCAGAAGGGGGAAACAAACCGAGCTTTAAAAAGGGTTTCAAAAACAAGCACAGGTCGGACCGTAAGCCAGACAGGTTTTCACTCCTTACAAAGACCCCGAAGGAAATTTTCGCTTTAGAAAAAGGAAAATTCAAGGCTCCACCACCAATGGTAACCCCTGCGGAAAAAAGGGATCCAAACAAATACTGTGAATTCTATGCGGATATGGGTCACAGTACGGACGAATGCATGCAGTTGAGAAAGCAGATAGATGAAATGATCAAGGCAGGCAAATTGTCACAATTCATCAAAGAACTAAAACAGAACGACAAGCAAAAGGCACCCAAGAAGGGGGAAACGGCCGGAAAGGAAAGAACACTAGCCATCCTGATGGTCCAACCATGGGAAAGAGTAGCCAAGCAAAAGGTTACCCAGAGTTTCTCTCCGGAGACAACAATATCTTTCCCACCTCTGGGAGACGAGGACGGAACGGAAGGACCAATGATCATTGAGGCTGAGATAGGAGGGCACTTAGTGCACCGAATGTACGTGGACAGAGGAGCATCCTCAGAGATCCTATGCGAACACTGTTTCATCAGGCCCCGGCCTGAAATAAGAAGCCAGATGGTTCCGCCTACCACATACCTAACCGGATTCAGTGGGGAAACCATTTAGCCGCTGGGCCAGATATCCTTGCTAGTGAAAATAGGTGACGAAGGGCAATCCACTTCCGCGTGGATGAACTTCATGGTTGTCAGGTCACTATCCCAACACAATGGAATAATAGACAGGCCGGGTATAAGGAAAATCCGTGCCATACCATCCACGGCACATGGAATGTTAAAGTTCCCAGTTGAAGGAGGAACTGTAACATTACGAAGCATCAGGATCATCCCAATGGAATGTGCAATGATCTCCGAACCTAGCACATGGCCCCCCGAAGTTGGCAAAATATTGGAAAAAAATATAAGAGTGGCCATTCATCCGAAATACCTTGAGCAAACAATAGCCATAGGGTCTACACTAACAGAAAAAGGACGCAAGGAACTATGTACTCTGCTTGGACAAAACATAGACGTTTTCGCTTGGAAACGAGCAAATATGACGGGTGTTCCACGACACATAGCGGAGCACCGTCTAAATGTCCGTGAAGGGTGCTCACCTATCAGACAAAAGAAGAGGGGGCAAGCACCGAAAAGGAACAAAGCAATCCAGGAAGAAGTAGAAAAGTTGGTAGATGCCAGAATAATGAAAGAAGTCCATTATCACAACTGGCTATCTAACCCAGTCATGGTTAAGAAACACGATGGAAGTTGGCGAATGTGTGTAGATTTCAAAGATCTAAACAAAGCATGTCCTCAGGATGGTTACCCACTACCGGAGATAGATTGGAAAGTAGAATCTCTCTGCGGATACCCCTTCAAATGTTTCCTGGACGCGTACAAGGGGTATCACCAAATAAAAATGGCAAAGGAGGATGAGGAAAAAACGGCATTTGTGACATCCGAGAATTTTCGAATTTTTAAGATAACGATTTTACCCCTTTGACTTTTAGGTCTGGCTTGACTTACAAGAACGACCATCTAAATCACGTTTTCACGGCTCGGACCCTATAGAAATTTGATGTAAAATGAAATTCCTGACAACTTTTCA
>BQNB010091520.1:0-26858 GCA_026074375.1 Tanacetum coccineum
ATTTTTGGTCTGTTTTGGGTTTAATTGGGTTAGTTTAGGTACAAACGGATATGTGTATTCTACACTTATCAGATACCTCTTTATACCCTATTATAGGCTTAAAGCATGAGGGTGGACCCTTATTTTAGCTTGCCTATAACAAGTATTAGAGAAGGATGACCCGCATGTGGGTGAAAAGCCTCTCTAATATCGGAGAGTAATAGTACGATGGATAGGTCTCATCAGAGGTTCTGGCTGGTATTGTTGCTATAAGTTCATTCGGGGAGTCCGTGGCATAAACAAAGAAGGATTTGAGTCTGAGAAAGACTGTTTCCCCATTTTCATACGAATAGTGAGAAATCTAAGAGTTTATCCAGTTGGGGCATAGAAAGAAGACCTAAACTCGGTGTTTCCTAAATCTGAATAGATTTCGGAACCTGTAAGTGGGAGCCTGCTCGCAAAGAGAATGTTAGTGAGTCTTAGCCATGATCAGACGAATGGTATCAAAGAGTTGGGGCATAGAAAGAAGACCTGAACTCGGTGTTTCCTAAATCTGAATAGATCAATCTGGATTATAGGCCAGTAAGCCCGGAACCTGCAAGTGGGAGCCTGCTGGCAAAGAGAATGTTAGTGAGTCTTAGCCATGATCAGACGAATGGTGTTAAAGACCAGAAAGAAGAAAGAGGAAAATGAGACATTCAATCATGATTTAGCGGGAGCTTAGAGACTTAGAGAGCTTGAAATGAGCTTATGAGAGCTTATGTAACAATAAACAAACNTAGTGAATCTTATTCGGATCTTTTGTAGTGTTATGTATCGTGTTTGTTGTGTTGTTGAAATCAATTAACATTCACGGGATTTTACAATTCTATGATTTAAACCGATAAATGAATTAACGGGATTTTACAAAATCAATAGAAAACCGTGAGTGATTTGATTCGGAATCAGTGACGAAAAATTCCAAAAAAAACTGAAAAATGTCAATAAATCATAAAAAATGATATTTTTGGCCTTCGAAAAATCCTTAACCAGCTAAAGGCTGGGTACAGCATGATCCGTCTCGTTTTTCTCTTTGATTTGAGAGGCCACGGGCCTAAAACGGACTTACGGATCAAAAGTTATGGCTGTTTTACTGAAACCCTTTTCGTCACACAAGATTGCTAGAAAAAAATTTCGTTCGGTCCAAAAAAATTTTTTTTTTTTGCTCGTTCGGTTCTACTAGTTCGGTTCCGCTCGTTCGATCCGGTCGTTCGATCCTCGAAAATTTCCGCTCGTTCGGTTATTGCTAGTTCGATGGTCTTGTTCGGTCCAAAAAGAAAGCTAGTTCGATCCTCTAGTTCGATTGGCTAGTTCGATCCTCTAGTTCGATTGGCTAGTTCGATCCGCTCGTTCGATCGGCTAGTTCGATTCCGCTCGTTCGATCCTTACTAGTTCGATCCTCATTCGTTCGATCCAAACAAAGACCACTCGTTCGATCCAACGAAAAAGACCACTCGTTCGATCCTAACAAGGATGAAGCTCGTTCGGTCTACACAAGTACTTAGCTCGTTCTTTTCTTCTTTCCGTCCTTGTGTTTGTCTTAGCCACGCAAGAAATGACTATGACGAAACGCTTGTAAGCCAAGGAACAACGCCGAACCAATGAGCTCATAAAAAACGAAATCACTAACACAACACACTCGAATACAATACACCCCCGGTTAGCTCTTGATACCAATTGTTATACATAAGATTCACAAGCTAACAAGAATGATCCGGAGGTCGGGGAGGATTGAACAAATGTTTAGCCATATTATTAGAGAGAAAGGAAAAAGATGGGAAGAGGTGTGTGTCTAGAGAGAGAAACAAGAACACACACTCTTTTTACAAAATGAATCCTCACCCCTCCATGGAAGTATGGAGGGGGTATATATAGGTCAAGACAAGGGACACTATACTATCTTAACAGTTATAGTCCCTGTAGTTCTTGCCTAATGAAAACTAATGTAATTCCGATATGTCACCATATTTTAAGGCTAACAGAATGAATTGACTAGCTAATATCTTATTTGAAAAATGAAAGTATTACTTGCCTAGTATAAGTTGGTAACTTTAAACATATTGTATAATTTTGTAAAGTGTATGTATTGGTTTATTTATTTCATGGTAAATTCGGCTCAAGTGATGAATGTAGGTAAAGTTTTATAAAACTTTAAGTATTTGTTATAAACATAAGTATTTGTTGAAGCGTAGATTGATTTTGTTGGTTCCGGGTATGCTTAAACATAATTTATCGCGAAACGTAACGTTTTACGTAACCGATAAAAATAAAACATAATAAGTAAATTATTACTTTAGTAATAATAATAAAGTGATTTCTTGACGTAAACTTAAATTCGTTTGGTATCCGTTTACGCTAATTGTTGATTTTTAGTTTACGCGATTTAACTATATAATAAAAATTAAAGTAAACGCGTACGAGAAAAAAAAATTAGTAAAATAGATGACGTCGTAAATGACCTGAAAATACAGAATGTTACTGTCTCTTCCGGTTAGAAGAGCCTTATCCTCAAAGCTCAGGTTGCAACACCTGAAGGAGGTACGGTTTCAGAGAAGATATGCGGATATTTCTTCTGGAATTGGTCTTCATGTTCCTAGGTATACTCAGCTCCTTGCCGAGAGTTCCAACGAACTTTGACTAATGGGATTCTTCTTCGCTTTAGCTTTTTCACATCTTGTTCTACGATCTCAATAGGCTCTTCGACAAATCGCAGATTTTCATCAATCTCAATCTCATCCAAAGGCACCTGAACACCTGGCTTAGCCAAACATTTCTTGAGGTTAGACACATGAAACGTGTCGTGAACACAGCTTAGTTCCTAGGGTGACTTTAGCCGATACGCTACCTGTCCAACACACTTTACTATTTTAAACGGTCCCACATATCGTGGTGCCAGCTTTCCTTTCTTACCAAATCGTACCACTCCTTTCCATGGAGATACCTTTAGTAACACTCGGTCTCCAACCTTGAATTAAAGTGGCTTATGTCTCTTATCAGCATAGCTTTTCTGGCGACTCCTTGCCGTTTTCAGCCTTTCCTTAATCTGAAAAATCTTTTTTGTCGTTTCTTGCACAAGTTTTGGTCTAATAAGCTGACTTTCTCCCACTTCAGTCCATATCACGGGGGATCTACACTTTCGCCCGTACAGAGCCTCGAATGGTGCGCATTTAACGCTCGTGTGGTAACTGTTATTATAAGAAAACTCAACCAATGGAAGATGAGTATCCCAACTGCCACCAAAATCCATAACACAAGCTCGAAGCATATCTTCCAGCGTTTGGATAGTACGCTCACTCTGACCGTCGGTCTCAGGGTGGTAAGCCGTACTCATGTGTAGTTTTGTACCCAACGCTTCCTGAAGAGCCTTGCCATAATGTGACGCGAATCGACTCACGGTCCTAGAAAATGATGGACACTGGCACACCATGTCTTGCTACATTTCGTTGATATAATCCTGTCAGCTCTCTGTTTTGAAATCTTCACGAATGGGTAAGAAGTGACGCGACTTGGTTTAATCTATCCACAATGACCCAAATCGCATCATACCCACCGCTGCTTCTAGGCAACTTTGTGACTAAGTCCATTGTTATCTTCTCCTATTTCCACTCAGGGATTTCTGGTTGTTGAAGTAATCCTGAGGGTTTTTGATGTTCAACTTTAATCTTAGAGCACGTAAGACACTTGCTAATGTACTCAGCAATGTCTCTCTTCATACCAGGACACCAATACAAGTCTCTCAGATCATGATACATCTTATCCGTACCCGGATGTATTGAATATCTAGAAGTATGAGCTTCATCCATGATCAGTTTCCTTACACCACAACTGATGTAAATTCCAGATATGATCAATGAAGTAAATTCCACCATCATCTCGACCGTTCAAGTGTTTTTTTTTCTAATCCTCTTAGCCATTCAGCTGGAGCTTTGAGATCCTTGGAAGCTTCGCCCTGTGCTTCCAAAATCTTAGTCTTAAGTCCAGAATGAATAGTAATACTCATAGCACGTACTCGCCTTGGCTTGAGCCTTTCTTTTCTACTCAAGGCATCTGCCACCACATTTGCCTTGCCCGGGTGGTATTTGATCTCACATTCGTAGTCACTGAGCAGCTCGATCCACCGCCTTTGGCGCATATTCAACTCTTTCTGGTCAAATATGTACTGGAGACTCTTGTGGTCAGTGTAGATAACACTTTTTGTCCCATAAAGATAATGTCTCCAGATTTTAAGGGCGAACACCACTGCACCTAATTCCAGGTCGTGGGTGGTATAATTTTTCTCATGCTTCTTTAACTGTCTTGACGCATACGCTATCACTTTGCCCCGCTGCATCAGCACGCACCCAAAACCTTGTTTCGATGCATCACAATAGACCACAAAGTCGTCTGGTCCATCGGGGAGTGCTAACACAGGAGCATTGCATAGCTTCTCCTTCAGAATGCGGAAAGCTTCATCTTGTTCATTTCCCCACACATATGTCTATTCTTTAGAGTAACAAAGTAAGAGTTTGCGATCTTGGGAGAAATTTCTTATGAATCTCCGGGTAGTAACCCGACAACCTAAAATGAACGGATTTTAGTTGACGATTCAGGAATCTTCCAGTTCTTGACTGATTCAACCTTGCTAGGATCCATGTGGATACCATCACGGTTGACCACATGTCCTAGGAACTGGACTTCTTTTAACCAAAATTCAAACTTAGAAAATTTGGCATATAACTTTATTCCTTTCTTTTGAGTAGTCAAAAAATCGTCTCAAGGTGGACTCATGTTCTTTTTTTTGACTTTGAGTAATTAAGATGTCTCATTGAACACAAATTACGAATTTGTCTAGATATGGTTTGCAGACGTGGTTCATTAAGTCCATCAATGTTGCTGGCGCGTTTGTCAGCCCAAATGGCATGAATGTGAACTCAAAATGCCCATATCGGGTTCTAAACGTGGTCTTCGGTATATCTTCCTCTCGGACTCTCAACTGATGATATCCTAAGCGAAGATCTATCTTTAAGAAACAACACGCACCTTGTAATTGATCAAACAAGTCATCAATTCTGGGAAGAGGATAACGGTTCTTTATAGTTAACTTATTTAATTCCCTGTAGTCTATGCACATTCTCATCGCACCCATCTTCTTCCTTGACAAAAAAGCACGGAAGCACGGGTGCTCCTCATGGTGAATGAATGGGTCGAATGAAACCCTTTTCTTGACCCTTTAGCTGGTTCGACAACTCTAACATCTCTAACGAAGCTAATCGGTATGGTGATTTAACAACTGGCGACGCGCCTGGAATCAGATCGATGCGGAATTCTATCTCACACACACGAGGTAAACCTGACAGATCATCTGGAAATACCTCAGGGAAGTCTCGGAAAACCCGAATGTCATCAAGCTTCTTTTCATCAGCCTTGATACACGCAAGTGATCCAGGATCCTTTTTCGGCCTCTCGCCTTGGACTTCAAGAATCTTGCCATTCGGAAGAGGAATACGAACAATCTTTTCATAACAATCTATGACAGCTCGGTGGTATGACAACCAGTCCATGCCAACAATGACATCAAAACTTCCTAGTCGGGTCGGGAGTAGGTTAATTTTGAACACGTGATTAAGCAAGACTAAGGTACAACCTCGTAAAACAGTGTTGGTATTAACCACCTTTCTATCTTCTAACTCTACTTCATAACTAGTATTTAAAGCGGTTGGGGCAATATCAATAAAAGGTGTAAACGCAGAAGATACAAAACTCTTCTCAGCACCAGAACCAAAGAGGATACAAGCGTGGTGATCATTAAGAAGAAACATACCCGTGCCTACATTCAGATTCTGCTAGGGATTTTCAACCACCACGTAAGCTCTCGCACGAGCTCCCTCATTATGCTGGTTCCCTGCCTTAGGACACTTGTTCTTAAGATGTCCTTTCTCACCACACCCATAACACGTCGCATTCTGCAGGAAATCATTACATGCACCTGGAAGTATAGCTCTACAATCCTTCTCCAGATGACCAGTTCTTTGGCACTTCTGACACTTTGGAGGGCATCGCCCACTATGGTGAAAGTTGCAACGGTTGCACTTTGGTAGATTCCCAGCATAACCTCTATTCTCAGTTGGGGCTGCAGCATAGGCCCTGGCAGTTTCCTGTCTCCTGTTTTGTTGTTGGTGATAGTTGTTGTTTCGGTTACGGTTGTTGTTGTTGTTGGGGTTATTGTTGTTGTTGTTGGTGTTTCTTTGGTGATCTTCCCATTTTCTTTTGTTGCTTTCACCAATTCTAGTAGCCTTACCCTGAACTGCTTGCTCAACCAGTTCACGGGCCATGTTGATGGCATCATGCAGAGTTGCAGGCTTAGAAGAAGTGATGTTTCCTTTGATTCTTTCAGGAAACCCACGAGTGTACCTTTCAATCTTCTTCTTTTCAGTGGGCACCAATTCAGGACACATCAAGGCCAACTCATGGAAACGATTGTTGTATGCCTCAATGTCGTCTCCTTTCAGAGTCAAAGTCCAGAGCTCTTGCTCCATCCTTTGGATTTCAGTTGCTGGGCAGTATTCCGTAGTCATCATCGTCTTGAATTCAGTCCATGGAATATGGTTAGCATTGACGAGCCCTAGAGTGTGCACGTTCCCATTCCACCATGTTAACGCACGACCCTCGAAAGTACTAGCAGCAAACATAACCTTATCTTCTTCAGCACACTTGCAAGTTTCAAACACTTGCTCAACCTTTTCTATCCAACGCCTTAACCCAACAACACCCTCCGTTCCATTAAAAGTGTGAGGTTTTCCATTCATAAAAGTCTTGTGCGAACAACCGTGCACATTCATAGTTCCTCCAGCATTCCCAGGGTTTCCTCCTGAACTTCCAGCACTATCTAGATTAGCCCTAGACTTTTCGTATTCTTCAATAGCTTTAGCCACACGCTTTTCCACCAACCTCTTAATAGATTTCTTTTTCAATCTTCTGGGCGGCATGATTCTGTCAATAATACAAGTACAAAATCCGGTAAGAATTTGTAAGAGTACATTGAGTCGAGGTATATGATACTAACCGAGAAAATAAGAATTCTATAATAATCATGAATTAATCAGAATGGTCAATATTTATATAATCGACCGATACGAATGAATAGTAATACGCTAAAAGATAGACATAAGGGATCGAATTTAAACCAAGTATTATATATAAAATATATAATACAACAATGATAATCAGAAGAGTAAGTAAAGATCAGGGAATGCGCGCGCGGATATCAGATCAGCGATGAAGGATTCTGTATTTTGAAAATGAAAGAAAAGAAAATCTGTAAAAATTTTGGTTATAGACTAGGTTTTGAAAATGACCCAGTTCCCTATAACCTTGGCTCTTGATACCAATCTGTAACACCCCCAAATTCTGGTATGCAGCGGAATGGTAACAATGGGGTGCTACGTCAAAGTACAACAATCAAGATATAGGAAACGACCTTAAATGGACGTTTTAAGATAAGATTTCATTCGATGCCATAGCAAAATATCAGAGTTCATACATTAGGTCCCATATGTTTTAAAAGTCATAAACATTTCCACATACGTTTTTAATTAAACAAAAGCTTCATACTACCAAAAGGTGACTTAAGTTTTTATAGATAAAAGTTGCATTGAATTTAAATAAACACAGAATCCATCTTCATTGATATCCATCACGGCTCCCATCCAAGCTTATACCTTAGGACCTGAAATTAAACATGCTAAAGGTCAACACAACGGTTGAGTGAATTCATAGGTTTATCAAGTAAAGAGTGGACCACAAGATTTAAGTGAAAGTAGACTATGAAACAAATTCAGTAGTCCAAAACATGTATTATTGCACTAAGCTCATGACCCCGAAGCCTTAACTGTCTGTGCCCCAAATAAGGTAGGGTGTCTGCCAAAACAGCCTACAAGTTCCTCTAAATGTTAAATGCACCATGATCAACTTGTGACCAGAAATTCCAGGTGGGGATTGTTAGTCCCGATAGATCTATCCACAACACTAGCGCTCACTATAATAGCAATTGACGGTTCATGATATGGTAGGGACTTAGATGGCAATGTGGTAACTTAGGCAATAATATTCAGGCAACAATCTGGATAGCATACAGTTTAAAACACTTGTGTTCATAGTAAAACAAGCATGTAATTTCACCCCGTAGAGTTTGTAGAACAAGTAGATAGAAATGGGGCTATGAACTCACCTTGAGTTATTGATAATCCAAATACAACAGAAAATGCGTCACGAAAATATCCGAAAGCAACCTAAGTAAATATGGGTCGTATGAGTACTAAGTACTTTGAATAACTACAACCATATATAATTCTATATAGCTACATCACCATCTAATTGTGTTTATGAAATCATATTTAAATCGCATTTGTTAAACAAATTCCACGTGTTCGTACTCGTAAATAATTTAATTGTCCTTGAAAAATATTATTTATAAAGTTTAAGACATGTATAAATATTATATAAATGATTCTAAAATGTTTCGCAAAAAATTATTTTAAAAACGAACCAAAAATATTCATGTCAGGAAAAGTGTCTAGTTTTCAAACCATACATCCGAAAATTATGAAAATCGGCGGGTTTATGAAAAATATCGTTCCGAACAACTTTATAGTTTTACACTTCGGCTCAATCAGACCCGAAGGTCCTCAAAAATGAGTTTCAGTAGCTGCTGAAGCATTTACGAGATTTTTCAGAGCTTTTATAAATAATGTTTCGATAACTTTTGAAACGTCTGTATCTTACTCGTTTTAGCTACTTTTTTAGTGATTTCTTTCGAGCACGTTTCTCGGAAATTAAATAGTTCTACTATTAATGAATGTTTCCAAAATAAATGTTCCTGGTGAACAGTAAAGTTTTATAAAATTATTTTTATAAAAGTATTAATTATCGTAAACTTGTAATCGTCGTATCTCCCTCGTTATAAATCGGTTTTTCAAGTTTCTTAACTTTTTGGAATCGTCATGAGACGTAGTATTTTTATAAAATATAAAATATATGTTTTAGAATTCGAATTTAAAACATTCCTTTCTTGAATATTTTTAATATTTATTTAAATAATAGTTTTATAAAATTTTCAACTAAATAAAAGACCACAAAATCTTCCATAAACTTTAATATCCCTATGTCTCATATATTATAGTGTCCATTAGTCTATATTGTCCAAGATTTGTCCATGATGACAAGTCCTTTACCACACTTTCACTTATAAACTTATTTAGTAACTAGTTTAGGTACATATTTCTTAATAAGTTAACCATACTTATATAGGGCTTATGTTTCCATTATAACATGTTCTTAACATCCACATGACATATAAAAAGTTCATAAAACCATGATCACAAGAAAATCCATTTTAAAAGTATCCTAAATGGTGATTTAACTATATAAACATTATACACATGAAATCATAAGTAGAAAAAAAATGATTAGGGTTTTAGATAACCTTAGGTAAATGAGTAAAGAGTGACCAACAAATCACACCCTTGTGATTTAAACCTTTGCTTGAAAATAAAGGGTGAAAACCCTAAATCTTCAAGAAAACCTTAACTAGCTTTAATCCTTGCTTAACCCTTTTAAAAGCTTAACCAAGCCTTTAAACCTCCATGGTATGCCTTAGGTATGATGTATGATCACTTGTAAAGGTGGTAAATAAAAGTTTATGGATGGTTTGTGTATATTTATTTTGGGACGTGGGAAATGGAGCACCAAAAGAGAGAAAAATGAAGTTTTCTTGGTTAAGAATGAAATGTGTATGTTATTCCTAAGTCTTGCATCCTATTTATTATTATAAGCACAAGTCAAGATTACTATTAGGAAATTCAAACTATCAAATGCATATGGGAGGGGGTGGAATACACGGCTAGACAAGAAAGAGTGAAACAAGGAGTCTTAGTCCAAGTTACTATTGATGTACTAGGTTTAGGTGATGTACAAGATTATATAAGATACATTGTGTGCTAGATTGTTCCCTAAGGTGGGAATTATCCCACGAATTCATGGGGAGGGAAGGGCTAGAATTATTTTTTTGATATTTTAGATATTTACCTAGCATTTACTTGTAGTTATAATGTGTAGTTTAAATATAATGCATAAGTTTGTATCAATTGGTTTCTAGTTTGGTTCTTTCATGTGGAATTCGGCTAATAAGAGGAATATGGGTAAATTTTATAGAACTTTGAGCATTGGGTATAAACATGGGTATTTGTTGAAGCGGAAAAAAAAGTTTTAGTGTTTCCGAAAATGCCTAAACGAAATTTATCGTGAAACGTAAATATTTTACGCAACCAATAAAAATAAAATATAAAAAGTTGATTATTACTTTAGTAAAGATAATATATTGCTTGCTTGATGAAAACTTTAATTCGTTTGGTGTCCGTTTACGTTAATTATTGATTTTTAGTTTACGCGATTTAACTATATAATAAGAATTAAAAGTAAACGCGTACGAGAAAAAAAAATAATTAGTAAAATAGAGGACGTCGTAAATGACCTGAAAATACGGAATGTTACAGTCTCCTCCGGTTAGAAGAGCCTTGTCCTCAAGGCCTCAGGTTTACTATTTCCTTTTTCATCTTCTCTAACTGTAATCACCATTGTTCAAAATTTCTTCAAGCTCTCAATTCTGTACCCTTTGTGCCCCGTTTTGAAGAATTTTAAGCTTTCAGGTTAGGCCTCGATCTTTGTTTACTTTATCATGGGCAGTATTATAGATATAAAGTCGGTTTTTACTCTAAAAGCTCTAATTTTTTTTTGTGAAACGTATCATATTCCTGATGAAGTTCATCCACAATTACCTAGCCCTAACCAAACAATTCATGAAATGCCTACCGACAAGATAGGTGTATACACCAGATTCTTCGAGTATGCCAATTTTTGTTTACCGCTTTCCACTTTCCTTGTTAACGTGCTCAGGCACTATCGTATCCATATATCCCAATTATCTGTTATTGGTGTGGCCAAAGTATCTCATTTTGAGATCCTTTGCCGTGTTCACAGTTTTGAACCAACGGTTGGGTTATTCCGTTGTTTTTATGTTAATTCCAAAAATAAAGGTTGGGTGTCGTTCAGTAAACGCCAGGGAAATGATGCCGTGTGTTATACCAAACCGTTAGACTCATTGAAAAGTTGGAATGATCGTTTCTTCTGGGTCGACGCTTTTGCTTGTCCTACCTCCTTTCCGTGGAACACTAGCAAAAGTGCGTCAAAGGACCCTTTTCCCAAGCCTTCCCAATATAATGCGGAACATTATGCTACCCTAGTTGCGTATCCAGCTCCTTTCCACAAATATCCGGAACCTTTCCTTTGCTTAATAGGAATTAGTCGTAACTATACTTTGGATGAAGATACTTACCCCCAGTTTCTGCGTGATAATGATGAGGGTGGGTGCTTATTGTTATAGCTTACTTGTGTTTTTCATTTCTATTATTTTTGCTGACCGCTTTATTCTTTTCTCTTTTTGTGTAAAAATGGATTTGCTCTCCTTCATCCGAACTGCCGATCCCACAAAGGTGAGGGTTGATGAGAGGCAACGTGCGGAGGGTGAACCAAAGTTGTTGGACACCACTGTGGGACGTGTTGTTCCGCTTTTACCGGTTGCTCCCGTTTGTGCCTCAAGCGAGCTAGAAGCAAGTGTGGAGAAGCTTTTTGATGAAGGAGGTAGTGGTAGTCGCACGGAGCGGGGTGATTCTGTGAGTGGTGGGCATGGTGTTGATATTCCACAAGTTAGTGCAACTGCGGATATTGTTGCTGAAGACGCGGCTCATGTGCAACCAAAGCGTCAAAGGAAAAGGAAAACGGCCGCTTCTGATGCTAGTGAACCTTCACACCCTCCTAAGAAGTTAAGGGAAGATCATGAAACTTCAACCGGGCCATCTGTTGCTGGTAAATCTAAGTCCTCACTCTAGAGATTACTTGCTGAAGCTGTGTTGAATCCTGAGGTTGGGGTTGCGGCCTTACCTACCTTACCCTTTATTACTTCTTCTGTGTCCGTAACACCAGATCGAGAGGATGGGAATCAATCTGACTTCATGGCTGGGGCTAATCTTTGAACCATTACTGCTCCTCCAAGGTTTGTTATTTCCTCAGACTCTTCTTATCATTCCGGTGCAAATATTACGGAAGCTGATGTTGATTCTTTTGCCAGGCCTTCCGTTCCACTGATAACAATGGCGACTACCGTTACCTCCACGGCTGACCCGACTACAACTGCTAAGGAAAGATTTGTTGAGCCTTCTATTTTTGGTGGTGATTCTTCTTCTGGGGCTAAGTATACCGTAGGTGACTTCTCTGGCCTTACTGGTAGTGACTTCATTATTGGTGGTATCCATACTGTTGTTAGTCCTGACACGAATCTTCAGAAAGTGTACGTACCCCAATGGAGTGTCACTAATGGTTCTTGTGGTTCCTTAAACTGAATGGATCTTTGCAGCCTATAAAGGATGATAGCCAAGATGTATAAATACAACTGACTATATAGAAACAATGACTTGAATACAATATGTTAATGCGGAATCTTAACACAAGTACTAAGAAGAATAATGATTAACTGAATAACAACTTTGTTAAAATGTTCTTGAGAGTTACAGATTGCTAACTATGATCTGATGTGTGATTTGTTATTGTCTATATCATATCTCTTCTAACTATGTCAATAGTTATCCTTTTTAGACCAAGGATAACCCTAAAAGTCTTACATGACTTTCTGACAAATATCTCACAAATATCTTTTAAATATCTTCTCATCGGTACTAACTATTTTACTACTAACGGTACTAACTAACCAGCAGTACTAACACTTTGTACTGTCGGTACTAAGTATAACTGTCGGTACTAACTATTGTACTGTCGGTACTAAGTTAAGAAAACATTAATCCTAACAATCCTCCCTTAAACATGAATGTTAAACTATTTTAACTTCATGTTTCTTCAATCCTTTAAGCTTCACAGAGGATGTATCCAAACATTCTTTATCTTTTCTTAATCTTGTACTCTCTATCCCTCTTTAGCAGCAACTTTGACTTTTCAGCAATTTCAGCAACATCTTTTCAGCTACAAAGCAACATCTTTTCAGCTACAAAGCAACATCTTTATCCTGCAAACCAACTAAGTTGGATTTGTAGTTTTTGGCAAACTACCAGCCATTAACGGATTTGATGTTCCTTTACCAGTAGCCGTTTGCTCTGGGATAGATAACTCTTTATTCTAAGAATATGGTGAGTTAAATACCATACAGTTTTTGGTAAACTGTCAACCATCAACGGATTTGATTAGTCTTTACCAAATACCGTTTGAGTTTGGACTAGCCAATGCTTCATTGTAATAACATGGTGCATTGATAAACCATATAGTTTTTAGCAAACTATCAGCTATCAACAGATTTGATTAGTCTTTACCAAGAACTGTTTGATCTCGGACTAGCCAACTCTTCACCAAGAAGCAAGGTGAGTTGATTACCTTACAATTTTTGGTAAATTGTAAACCATCAACGGATTTGAGAAGTCTTTACCCCAAGCCGTTTGCTTGTGGACTAGCCAATTCTTTTGCCTGTTAAGCATGGTGAATTGATAACCATTTGTTGTGTGGTGGTTAGCCAACACTCAATCCCTTCTCACTTCCATCAGTCTTGTTCTTTAGATTCTAAGTCAGCAAGTACCTTCTTGATAAATCTTATCAATTCCAATGCCATTGTACTTTCTTCTTCAGACTCTAATCTTAAATTTAGCATTTGCACCAGTATTTCCTTCTTTAAAGGATACTTCTTCTCTGTTAGCATATGTATGACTACTCCTTCATTAGTCATCAAAGTGTGTACTCCTGAAAACCTGAGAATGTGGTCAAACACTTCCAACTGATTATTTTCCATTCTTGCTGTGAGCCCCAAAACTCATCTTGTTCATCAGGATTGAACAAAACCATTAAATCTCCCCAAAGAACTCTTTCAAAACCTTCAGGCATCTCATCTTGGTATTTATTCATTACCAGTTGATAAACAGCATTTAGATCTTCTCTATCAAATATGGACAATACTGATGTTAAAACACTAAAGTGTCTTTGCTGTCCATTACTTCTTGTTACCACATTCAGATTGATCTCTCAATAGATTTATCTTCACAGGTTGTGGTTTTTTGTTCCAAATACACTCTGTCTTCCAGTCAATGATATGGATATTTTTCCTGTCAAGAATCTCATAATCTACTTCTTTATCTTCATCCTAGCTATTTAAATAAATAACCTCAGATCATCATTTTTCTTTGTCCACTATAATCTTTCAGAAGTGTGTTAATGTATCTTCTCTTTACTTGACTTCATCTCTTCCTAGTACCATAGCTTTTCTTTTTTCTAGTACTTTCTTCATCTTTATCCTCATCCTTGACTCTTCTTTGGTGTCTTCCATGAACAACTTTCAGATTTAGATACACCACCTCTTTTCCTTATTCCAACTGTTTGATAAACCTTTACATCTTATAGCGACCCAGTGGAAATGAAATGTTCATTAAACCTCTTAAATGTTTTTTATACAAAGCGTATGTCTTCAAACTTCCTGCTTTCAAATTTGAATGTTTGAAGTTTCCCACCATGTTTTAAGTAGGGTTATCATTTGATTTTCTGAGTTTGATTCTTGGTTGGAGGTTTATTCTTTAAGCTTTGTGAATCTTTGTTTTGAGCAATGAACTTTCTTTGAGCATACAAATATGTACCAGAAGGAATTTAGCTCTATATCATTCTATTGTAAAACGCTCTCTTTTCTTGCTCCTTGAAGCTTCTCAGCTAGAATTCTGTCTGCCTCAATTCTTGTTCTTTTACATCATCAAAGTTTTTTTTAATGAGAGCTTCAATTAGCTTCTTCTTCTTCAGCAATTTGTTTTATTCTCCTCCTTCCAGCTTCCCATTCTTCTTGGACTTTCCAGCTAACTCTGCATCATCTCACTCTGTTTGAATTTTCTTCAAACTTGTGAATATCATCATCTTCACTTTCAGTTTCAATCCTCCTCTTCAATCTTACTTTCTTTCCCTTTGTCTTAGGATCAATTTTGAAGAGGCTTTAAAGTGAGTTGTTGATCTTGTAGAAGTAGTTTTAGGTCTATCAGTATCTCAACATCCTTCAGTTCTACAACAACCTTTCTCTTTTTCTTGGAAATGGATATTGTCTTTTAACTGCATGTGAGAGAAGTGTACATTGTTTTCATCATCACCAAATGTCCACAGATGTGGTGTGTCAGAGAAGGATGTTGAGAACTTGAGAAGCAATTTCTTCCTTAATTGCTCTTCAGTACTTTACCTTTTTGTCAGCGTACTTTCACTTTCTCTCATACCTTCCCTTGGTTTCATTACCTTTAAAGATCTCTCAGAATCATCAACTTGGATCATCAATTAATATTGTCATTTGTTCATCAGTACTAACTTGAATCGTCAGTACTAAGTTTTTGGTCTGTCGGACTAACTTTTCAAATCGGTACTAACTCCTTCTTCTCAGACAAAACTTCATCTTCAGTACTAATTCCACTCATCAGTATTCATTTCTTTTCTTCATCCATCATTTCTTTTGTCCTCCCTTCACTTTGAGCATTTTCTTTTGCTTTTAACCATCGACCTTTTGCATTCTTTCTTTCCTCCCTGTTTGTATACAGACTTTATTTGCAACCTTCTTTTTCTTTGAGTGATGTTTTCTTATGATGACTTTGTTCTTTGAAATTCTCTTCTGATATGCTGTGAAGTGTTTTGATGACAAGATTAGCTTTTCCTTTTGAGCTTTGGATCTTAGCTTTAAGATTAATTTCCTTGCTTGATCTGTAGAAACCTATTACACAAAGAGATACAAGATTCATAGACAATTTGGAGAGTCAATTGCATCTCATTCCTGAAAGGGATGTATCATTGAATAATGATCCCAAGATTCTCACCAGTATGTTCTGGAATTGATCATGGAATATTATGAGTGGGGGAAGGGTTTAGTGAAGGTCTGGTGAATGACTTGGTGAATGGTCAGTTGTTGCCAAATGTTACTCACCCTAGATTGAGCAGTAAGATAGTCCATTGATTGACTCATTTGGGGCTTCACTAGTGGTTCAGAGAGGTTTTGGTTGTGCTTCCGATAGTCCCCTTTCTGAAGAAGTACCCTCGTTTCTAGCTTGTTGGACCAACATATTATCAAACAAATGTGTAATTTTGCCTGAAAAATGTTGCCCTTTTTAAAACCATAAAAGAAAAAAAACTTTACTAGTTAAACTATTTACAGGATAAGTGAATCTAAAGGAACACTACATTACCTAATTGTTTAGATAAAAATATAGAAATAAAACGAGATACATAACAAAACATTCTTCTTAGCCTCTAAATGTCTAAACATACCATCAAAAATCAATTTAGAAAAATTATACTTTTGATTAGTGGTTAAACAAATTACGGCAGTGGCAACATTTGTAGGAATTTGATCCCAAGAGGTACTTTTGGAGCTTAAACAATGATTAATTGTGTGAAATAAAAACCTCCATTGGGTGAAAACAAAGCTTAATTAAATGTTAACATAGTTTAAATATTCCCCTTCAGATCCATAAGTTGAATAGCAACAAAGATAGCTTGATTTTGGAAGTGTGTCCCCTACCCATTAGCATCATCAAAAAGAAGATCAGTACGAAATAGAAGCTCAGATATAGACACTAACTTGGCCAGCTACTTTTGCGATTATGTGCCTTGCATTGTTGATGTGTTTTGGACTTAGTCAGACGTCCCAAAAAGTTCAAAACGAATGTGGTTGAAACAACAGGACTTACAGTAGCGCATGAGAAATATATACTCGTTGAAGAAATTAATCACTTCATGGAACTCAGTACCATTTTCCTTCAGTCTTTTCCAAACAGCGATCAGTTGTGCTTAGGACAGGAACTCAAGAGCAAGCCATATGCTTCTAAGAGAGTGATCGACGGTACGAGAAATTAGGGCTTGTAAATCAAAGAATATCAGTTGAAGAGATTGCGGAGTAATTGGGGCGGTTGAAATGGATTCTTCATATAGGTTTTGTTGACCTAATTTCAAAAAAACGTTCCAAATTTGCACTTTGTAGCCCTTGACAGGTATTATTTTCTCAATCGACTTTAAGCCGGTTACTACTAACTTTGTCTAGCAGTACTAAACTTAACAAGGTCGGTACTAAACTTAGTCCAAAACAAAGAATGAACATGTAAGTATCAGGAGTGCTTCAGTACCATAGTAACTTCTTATCAGTGAACTCTCTAATCCTTCTTAAATCAACAAAGGATTAATATAATCCACACAAACATTACAAACAGAGGTAGACTCCAATCACCTTGAACCATCTAACCATGACTCACTAATTCAGGTGATCTTTTCAAAGTTCTCCTCACCATCAACACATACTAACCATTTTTACCTGAAAGTACTCTTTAGATGGTCTACATAATCTCATGTCTTCAAAATGCTTCACAAAGGAATTCTTGAGCAATCTTCTTACTCTTGATCATGTACTGACCACTTGTTGGTACGGTTAGTAATTGTATGCTTGATGATGATTGAATCTTGATGGGTAGAAAGATGGTGTGTAAGGTTTTTAGGGGTTTCCTTGGAACAAAAGTTTTGATTGCCATGGTGTAAGTAGCTGTGGGAAGAGTATGCTTTTGTGATGTTGGGTTTTATGCCATGATGAGAGGTCATAGCTATGTGATTTTTTGCAAACCCGGTACATCCACAAAGGCTGACTCAGTTCCATGATGCCTGCCCCCTTAAACCAATGCAAGCTTATTGGTTTTGACCATGCCAATAAAACAACCCAGAACCTGAAATCGACTTACATCTAATCCTGTTAGAAGATCACTACATTGTCATTGTGTTGATCTTAAGCACTTGAAATGATTTCTTCTCATAGGCATCTCTTATGAAGTGGTGCCTAATAGCAATATGCTTTGTCTTTGAGTGATATACTGGATTTTTTACAATGCAAATTGTGCTTTCATTATCAATGTAATCTTTGGTGTTCATGAAAATTGACCCCATAATCTAACATTTGGATTTTGAATCCATAAGACTTGCCCACAGCAACTTGCAAGCAGCGAACATTATTCTGCTTCTGTGTAGAAGTAGCTACAATGGTTTGCTTTTTGCATTGCCCATGTAATGAGCTTTTGCCAAGAAATTGAACAACCTCCTGTTGTGGATTTCCTGTCAAGATTTTCTCCAGCATAATCACTGTCTGAGTAAGATTCCAAGTCGAATGTAGATTCTCTAGGATACCAAAGGCCTAATTTAGGTTTGCCCTTTAGGTACCTAAAGATTCTTTTGACTGCTGTCAAATGAGATGTCCTTTGGAAGTGCTTGAAAACCTAGAACAAAAGCACAGACTTGAAAAACATAATGTCCCCCCAGTCTAGAAGTCAGCACATACATCAAGGAGCCAATCATAGATCTATAGAGATGACATCAACATCACTAGCTTCTTCATCTTTGACTAAATGCTTCTGAGTTTTACGAATGGTGTACTAGGCAGACATAAACATTTGCAAGTCAAACTTCCTTTAGGATTCATCAACATACTTTTATCCTGGCTTATAAAATAACCTTTGGTTTCTCTGTTTGTACTTGTAAGCCAAGAAAGAAAAGTTAAGCTCTCCCATTGAACTCATCTGAAATCAACCTTTTTCATCCAAAGCCTCAAACTCCATTACACCAAGACTCTTTGTAGATCCAAAGATGATAGTCCATCACACATAGACCTTGAACTAAAATGATATCATGTTTGTCCTTCTTTAGGAAGAGAGTTTTGTTAATTGTCCCTCTTCTGTATCCATTCTTTAACAAGAAAGTGGATAAAGTAGCATACCATGCTCTTGGAGCTTGATGTAACCCATACAGAGCTTTAACAACTTTGTAGACTTTCTGTGGATACTTAGGATCTTGGTAAACCTGGTGGTTGAGACCATATACTTCTTCACAATCTTGCCATAGAGAAAGGCACTCTTCACATCCATTTGATAGACTATTAACCCCATATAGGAGGCATATGCTAAAAAGATCCTTATGGCTTCAAGTCTAGCCACAGGAGCAAAAACTTATCATCATAGTCCTATTCCTTTCTCTATTGACTGTGTCCCTGAGCAACTAATCTAGCTTGTTCCTGACAACCGACTCCTCTTTCATCTTTCTTATTCCATACACCCTCTCTGTAAAACCAGATAGCCTTCTTTCCATAAGGCAAATCCTATTAGAATCCAAAGCCTTTTGCATCCAAACTGCAACAATTCTTCTTGTCATTGCATCACCCAACTTCTCTCAGAGCTCTGAAATCTTCTTGGTTCATGTGAGATAGAAAACAGCAAACAAACAATGATGAAAGTCCTTATGATTGGTCTCCTTTGCTTTTGAACATAACTATCAAAAGCATGGAGCTTCAGAAACTTTATTGACTTGCTTCCTTGTTTGTACTGCGATGTTGGATCTCCATAATGATGTTGAAGGATGAGATGGATTAAACTCTTTGATGTGGGAATAGACCTAATAACATTCACAATAAGTTTCCAAATTTGTGAAGTCAGCCACTGCATACCCTCATCATCATAAAGATGCATGTGTACAAGAAACCATCAGTACATCTTCATGAGTATCCTCAAGTTGATGTATTTCATTGTCATCCTCTTGCGAATTGGTTGTGTTAGAGAGAGATATGTCCCTCAAATTGCACTGGCAGTACCAACTGGTATGCTAACGGTATTAACAAATTTAGTACCAGCTATCTTTAAGGCTGTTGTGCTAACAGTATAATAACGTTAGTACTGCTAGTCTTTTCCAAAGCTTCTTTCATGCCTGAGTAAACTGTCTTTCTCAGTGTCTTGATCATGATTATCCTTATGAGAGCTTCAGCTTTCCCTCTTTAGCTTCTTTACTCTTGCCTATTGAAGTCTTGCAAGATCATCCAAAAGACTTGTTCCTTCCTCTCCTTGGACTTCTTCTCATTTTCGTTCTGTTTTGAAGAAAGGTGTTTTTGTGGAAAATATACGAATGCCATAAGAACTTCAAAGCAGTCTTGAGCAGATTCATCTTCTATTGTGAGAATTCCCTGAATCAATTTTTCTTTTGAACCCTCATTTTGGTTAGTGCTGTTGTCCTGCATGAATCGTAAGTTGATTCACTGAACAAACAGAAAGATAAGTTTTCATAGAATCAGGTCAAATAATCAAGGTCAAAAGCCAATTTGGTCGCCTTTCCCTCAACATTGGGGTTTTTTGTTCTCTTAAAGAATTTTATGTGCAGGTTTTCTTCAACTCTTTTGGTTATAAGATTGTATACTCTAAAAGCCTTGCTTTGTAGAGAATACCCAACCAAAAATCCCTCATCAGATTTTCCAGCAAATTTGCCCAAGTGGTCTATGGTATTCAAGATGGTCACATGGCACCCAAAAGGTCTTATATAACTTATAATTGGTGTTTTACCAGTTAAAAGTTCATAAGGTGTCTTATTATGAAGATTGGTCACTAAATAACCCTGTTAAGAAACATAGCAAGCAGTACTTAACTGCTTCAGCCCAAAAAGTGTTAGGGAAAAATGAATCTGCAAGCATTGGTTCTTGCTGCCTCAATAAGGGTCCTTGTTCTTTCCTCTCACAACTTACCCATTTGTTGTGGAGTTCTGGCATTGCTATATCCCTCTTATCCCTTTTTTAAACCACATAATTCATTAATATCCCTGTTTTTGAATTCCCTGTTCCATTATCACATCTAATGGTTTTAACCTTTTGTTTCAATTGGTTTTCTATTTGTCTTATAAAGTCTTTAAGGATTGCACTAGTTTCATCCTTAGATCTAATAAAAATGTCCCAAGCTTAAATCTGCTAAAAATTCATCAGTGAAAACCAAACAATAGGTCTTATAGGCTTTATGCTCCTTATAGATGTAGGTCCAAACAAGTCCATATGAAGAAGTTTGTAGGGTGTGGCTAAAGAGCTGACTAACTTGGCCTTACAAAAGTTTTGTGTGCTTTCCTCCTTTCTACAAGTCACCACAAGTGTTGTCATTTTGAAAAAGCTTTTGTTAGTAAACCTCTTTACAAAGGTTCCTTCACAAGTCAATTTAAATTTTGAAATTTAATGACCCAACCTCCTATGCCATAAGTTTAGATTCATCAAAAGTAGCCTTTGCAATCAAACAAGCCAATCCTCCAAAGGAACAATGTTCTCTAAATTGAAACTGACATATTGTTTTTGTCTGGGAACTTTAAAGTAAATATTTTGAATTTTCTCAGGCAGGCTTAAAGTCTGGAGACAAAATAAGACATTCAGTGTTCAGTAAACAGACCTTGTCATTGTCACACATTTGTGACACAGAAAAGAGATTGAAATGCTGAAGTTCTTTCACAAAGCTTGACAATCCTCAAAATCTAACTTACATACCGGTTTGGTATTTACCTTTCCCAGTAAAATATCCTCTACTTGCCTCCAAATGCAACAGGGCCACCATTAATGTCTTGATAGTCAGCAGGTAAGTCTGTTCCCTGTCATGTTGGCCTGAACATCCACTATCAATTTTCCTTTATTCTTAAAGTTCTGTTGTGGATTTCTTGCACATTCGAAGTACTGTCAAAGAGTTTTAGTCACTCTTAAGGGACCCAAGCCTGTAAGGTCTTAGTCTGCCTAGAGGATCTTTTAAAGATGAATGATTTTCTAAGGCTAGATCCACCCATTGTATATGAGAGGATACTTTTGTTGTATCCAGGTTTGCTTGCTCCATTTACAACTTTGCTGAGGACTTATACAGCAATGACCCATTTTTCCCCTACATACTAACTGCATTTACCTTAGCGAATATAAATCTTTTTGGTTTGTCAATTTGTTCTTAAGTAGCTGTTGTTCCTTTTAAAGGCCTTGAGGGTAGTGAATGAGTTTTGTTAAAAAGCATTTTGTGGTCTTAAACAATCATTCAACAGAGGGCTTAACATAATTACTTTCAGAGCATTGCTTGTTAGTACTGTCTTTTGTTAATAAATTTTGTCTAGTAGTACTAACATAGTTATACAGGCTAGCTTTAACAGTATTAACTGGATTATTTCCAGTTCTTGTTTGTACTGCCAAAGTGACAAACTGTTGTCGTTTATTTACTCTTTGAGTATTGTCCCATATGGGTTTCCTCAAATTCTTATTGGTCTTTTCCCTTGAACCATTTCCCTTAGACATATTTTGTTTATGTAGCTCAACTTGTTTAGCCAATTTTACATGATAATCACAATCTCTTATTAAATGACTAAAACTCCCACAGACAAAACATGCTCTTTCAGTAATCCCTTTCTCCATTTGTTTGGGGGGGGGGGGGTGTTGTTAACCTTGAATGTTTTTGAATATGTGTTGAACTATTCTTAACATTTTCCACTAGGAGTTTTTTACCTCTTGGTAGCAAAACTAGGTATGTCAAGATCTTCTATTTTACATACACATTACTCATCATCTTTATCCACTATCTGATTCATACTCCTCATGATAGGAGCACAACCAAACTTAGGTGAACTTCTACATGTGATTCAATTGACAACAGGTTTCAAACACTAATTCAGATGTTTTCTTGTACTAATGTTAGAGTCACAGGTATCAACTCATTAGTTTGGGAGTCGGTTCATTTGGTTTGTTTCTTTTCTGGACCATATGTTATATTTTGAGTCATCTAATTCAATATCAGGTCCAGAGGCAGATAATGTCCCTGTCATTGGTTGAGAACTGCTTGCATTTCCACAGTTTAAAGAACCTTTTATGCAAGGTGGATTTTCAAAATCACTTGCATTGCACCTAAAGATACTTTGAAAAACTTCATATCCGATAGCTCAAAATTCCCAATAGATCTATAATCACCATATCCCAAGCCCAAACTTATCTCTAGCACTCAATAGAATAATTTGCCATTTTTACCAAGATTTTTTTGAAGAATGATCTATTTGTGTATTTCTATTACATCTAATCATCTTTTTCTTTTAGCTTTTATCCAACAATGTCTTATGTAGATGAGAACATCTTGTTTATCATCTAAATCTATTTTCAAATTTGATCTTTTGTTCATTACCAAAGTTGATTTGTTGATGTGACAACTAGCTGTCTTCAACTTTCTTAAGACCATTAGTATAACGGCATTTATTTCAACACTAGCATCACTAATTGCACTTTTTGAATATCATACAGTCTTTTTAATGTTAGCTATAAGAGTCTTGTGCACTCATATGAACACAAGGAAAATACCAAGTGTCTGTATCCCTGTGCTGTTGTTAGCCATGAAAGCATAGTTATCATTATCTTCTGAATGAGTTGTCCAGTCAACACATTCTCCATCAACTGTCACTAATGCTCTAGATTCTTCTTTCTTTCCAGATATGCTTTCATCTCTATTGCTAGTTCTTCTCCCTTCTCTATTCCCAGTATTCCATCTATCTCTCCTTCTATTCTCTTCCTTCGTTCTACACTCTCTTGCAAAATGCCCTGTTTTAGGGCATTTGAAGCATGTCCACTTTTTGTTTTATATCACAAAACCCACAGTTCTTTTGCATCAACTGTAGTTTTCCTAAACCAGTCTTCCTTTGAAAACTTGTTTATTCTCATGTGAGATATCATTGCCACTATGCCATTTCAAGTCCATTTCTTCGAGATCATATTCAACAACCTGATCTAATCCTCATGATCCAGTTGAGGACAACTAGATTGACTCCAAGCAAGGAATATGATGATGTTGATGTTGTTCATATGCTTTAAACAATGACCATGAAGAGTAGGACATAACCATAAGCAGTACTAACTCATTAGTACTGTTGGTGTTTTCAAGACGAATGCTATATTTTGCAAGTTGGATGATGAAGCCAGGTAGAGCCTTTCACATCATTTTTCAAGACTCTCAGATTGTTTGTACAAGTTCATCACACCTAAGACTGTCCATTCCTGGTTTGTTCCTCATGATCAAGGAAACTTGTAACCCAAGCAAGAAGGTAAGATCTCAAAAACTTTTGATTTGCAAAAAAAAAAAAAAATTTTTCTTCAGTAGATACACCTGCTCCATGAATCTCTAGCTGACTGAGTAACTTTGGAATCTCTCATATCCTTTGTGAATTCCATCTGAGTTGGATACTGTGAATCCTTCAAATTGTTGCTTCAAGATGTACTTCTGCATCTTTTTGGATTCATCATTTCCACCAAATCTGGATTTTATGGCAATCCACATATCTTTTGCATCAGTCATTTTGTGGAATTTAGCTAGATGATCTTCTGGTATGGCCATCAGCAAGGTGGTCCTAGCTTTTCTTTCTCTCTCTCTTAGCACCATCTCTTCTGCAGTTTTAGGAGGCAAAATTTTAATCTGTCCTGTTGTATCCAGTGTAACTGATACAGGACCATTCCCATTTTGGATAACCCTCCCAAAATTGAATATTCTGTATGGGCCAGATAGGTTCTATCTTCAAGCCCATAATGTCATTATTCTCCCTTTTTGAGAAATTGTAGTTTGATGGGTTGAGACTGTTTAGAGTTTGTTGTGTTGGTTTTTGTTGAGTTCTTTGTGGAAGGTGGTGGTGGAAGGTGAGATTTCATCATTGTTCCAGACATGTTTAGATTTAATGTTCTACTTATTCAGAGTTTCTAAAAAGGCTCTGATACCAATTGTGGTTCCCATATTGTGAATGGATCTTTGCAGGCCTAAAATGGATGATAGCCTGGATGTATAAAACAACAGACTATATAGAAAACAATGACTTGAATAACGAATATGTTAAATGCGGAATCTAACACAAGTACTAAAAGAATAATGATTTAACAGAATAACAACTTTGTTGAAAATGGTCTTGATAAGTCACGATTGCTAAACTATGATATGTTGTAATGATTGTAATTGTCTATTTCATATATATCTAACTATGTCATCAGTTTATCCTTTTATAGATCCCAGGGGATCACCCTAAAAAGATCTTTCCATGACTTTCTGACAAAAATCTCACAAATATCTTTTAAAATATCTTCTTTTCGGGTACTAACTATTTTACTACTAGCGGTACTAACTAACTAACAGTACTAACACTTTGTACTGTCGGTACTAAGTATAACTGTCAGTACTAACTATTGTACTGTCGGTACTAAGTTAATAAAACATTAATCCTAACAAATAGGTTTCGAGTGATAACCAAACTAGTCATTTATCAGTGAGTACCGAACTAGTAATTTTTGTGAGTACTGAACTAGTAATTTTCATTGAGTACCGATCTAGTTGTTTTTAGTGTGAACCGATCTAGTTTATACCCAGTGTAAACTGATCTAATTTATAGTCAGTGTGAACCGATCTAGTTTATAGTCAGTGTGAACGGATCTAGTTTGTATTCAGTGTGAACCGATCTAGTTTGTACTCAGTGTGAACCGATCTAGTTTATAGTCAGTGTGAACCGATCCAGTTTATTTCCAGTGTGAACCGAACTAGTCATTTCTAGTGAGAACCAAACTAGTCTTCAGCAGTGATAACCGAACTAGTCAAGTTTAATCGAAACCGAACAACTTAAATTTCTAAATTATACGGTTTATCTCTTTGACTTATAAAATCCCATGAAACATTAACTTGTTTTCCTGGTTTTGTCATGAATTGTAAAATCCCGTGTAGTTTCAAGAATTCAAATACTTAAAAGACACCTTAATCAAACACAATTTCTTTCTACCATCGTTCGATCTGACATTAATCTTTTAACATATAAATTTCTCAATGATGACTCTTGCTGATAAAGCAATTCTTTCGGGTACTGACAATCGTCCACCCATGTTGGAAAAAGATATGTATGATTCTTGGAAAAGCATAATGGTGCTATATACGATGAATAGACAACATGGAAGAATGATTCTTGAATCCATTGAAAATGGTCCACTCAGCTGGCCTTCAATTGAAGAAAATGGAGTGACAAGACCAAAGAAATATTCTGAGTTATCTGCTACGAAAGCAATTCAAGCTGATTGTGATATCAAGGCAACAAATATCATTCTCCAAGGACTACCACCTGAGGTCTATGCATTGGTTAGCAATCATAAAGTCGCCAAGGAACTTTGGGCAAGAATTCAAATTCTCATGCAAGGAACTTCATTGATGAAACAGGAAAAAGAGTGTAAACTTTATGATGAATTCGATAAGTTTGCTTATAAGAAGGTGGAAACACTACGTGAGTTCTACTTGAGATTTTCATTACTACTCAATGACATGAACAACTACAATATGAAACTGGAACAATTTCAAGTGAACATCAAGTTTTTGAACACTCTTCCTCCTGAGTGGAGCAAATTTGTGACAGATGTCAAACTGGTTTGGGATTTGCATATAACTAATGTTGATCAGCTTCATGCTTACTTAGGACAACATGAATTTCATGCAAATGAGGTTCGTTTAATGCATCGCTTGCTTTGGTTGCAACCCATCAGATGACCCAGTCTCCTTATCAAACTCATCAAAACTCTTACCAAAACACTCAATTTCAACTACAAGTTTCACCATATCAGTCTCCACAGTATGGATCACCTTATCAGTCTTGACAATTCTCAACTCTTCAATCATCAACACCTCTCTCAATCACTTTACCATCTAATGATTATCAATCATCAGTTCACCACAATGTTTATTCTCCATCATCATCCATCCCTCAATTGGAATATGCTCCCTCAATTAACCAACAACCTGAATTTTCCCAACCAGACTCGGGTCTAATTGTTCTAGTGTTCTAGAGGGGCGATGATCACATTGATGTTATCAATCATGTAATGTCATTCTTGACTGCTGTTGTCACTTCTCGCTATCCTACTACCAATAACCAGCTGAGGAATTCGTCAAACCCTA
>BQNB010091521.1:0-25129 GCA_026074375.1 Tanacetum coccineum
ATAAGAGCTGTTAGGATCGATGAATGCTTCTTTTTCCTTTACTGCGAGATCAGCAGATGACGTCATTGGACTTGATGAAGAACAAGGTTCTGGAATGATAATCTAATGAGTTTAGGGTTTATGAAAATATAAAGCATTTTATAGTGGTGGGTGGTTTGTGTAAAGGGAAATTACATATATATTCCTTTTTATTACATATCTATATCCAACAAAAATGTTAATTGCTAGCGAATATCTCTACTGCTTTATAAAGCAATAACCAATTTCTAAAATTAGAAATACTTAGAATTTTAAGTAAAAAAGATTATTATAAAAAGAAGTCTTAAGTAGTGCAAATCCTTATGCACGTTGTACAATCTTTTTATGCAACCAATAAAATTCTGCCAAACAATATAACACCCTCTTTAAAAGCCATTAAAAGGCTGTTACATTCCAAGTTACAAAACATAATGTATAATCTTTTTATGCAAGCAATAAAATTCTGCCAAACAATATAACACCCTTTTTAAAAACCATTAAAAATCCTGTTACATTTTATTAATATAAATATAACTACAATCTATTTCACAAACAAAGACACAAAAAAAAATACTCACTGTTTTCTCATCTCATAAAAACTATCATCCACCACCCCTACCTCATCACGCCGGCCCTACCATCGGACGTCACTACCACGTCGGGCGCCACCAACCGTTGTTTGCCGCCGGACGCCACCAGCCGTTGTTTGCCGCCGGACGCCACCAGTCGTTGTTTGCCGCCGGCTTCCGCCGTCGTCTCTGCCGATCTCTCGCCGGAATGACCGGCTGCCACCTGCTCTCCCCTACTTTAGCTTGATCACCATCTGATGCCAACCGCTGCTACCTTATCAACATGATGCACATGAGTGTATCTCTTTTTTTTTTTTTTTTCATGGCTCGATGTTTTTTGGTGAGTTTTTCTCCACTTTTTCTATGTGAGTTTTTCTACTCCAATTTTTCAGCTTTCTTTTTTGGATCTATAAAACAAAGTAAACATCCCTCCAACCTTTAAGACTTTGTAACAACTGAATAAAAAAGTAATCAACTCTCAATATTGCTATAATCTTGCATTAATATGCAAAATCTTACCATATCCTTAATAAAATGCCACTATAAAAACATGTCGCACGTAATAGGTACAATCTATATCTATACTACTTTATAAAACAAGTCTTTAAATTCATTTCAAAGCCAAAACTTGTAACACCCCAAAACATATAACAACCAATTAAATGGTAAAGCTGTAACGTCCCATATATATTTTTTAATACAGTCAACTTGTAACTGCTAACATTGATATTGTCATCAATTCAGTCAAATTATAAACTACTGCACTCATGTGGTCCATTAAACATCATTTAATTGTAAACCACAAACTCAAATACGAGTATAAAAACCTAACACACTAACAAAATTCATTACACCATTTTTATCTCTCTATTTTATCTCTCTTAAAAACACAAACACCTTTTATAAAAGAAGCAAATTAGCCCATCAATTTTTAAAAAGTCTTAAAAAAATTTAAAAAAGAAGTTAAACTCGAGGCTTAGATACTCTAAAATGTAGGATAGGAAAGCTAATTCTAGTAGTATATATTTTAATCTAACATCTCCAAGTGGATACACTTTAATAACTAATTAACGGTTTGTAAAATACGGTCAAAATTAGTGTTTGGGTAGGAAAATTTGAGACTGCGCAGACGCAGCGTATAAATGGGTTTAATTGTCATCAAACTTTTGGTCTAAGAAGGTCTAGGAATATTTGATGGATTGAAGAAATAAATATCAATGTACATGGGGTCCGAGTTGGCTAGAGCCAAATCTCCTTCAGATGAGTGAGATATGACCGATTTATAGAAACTAGTCAGTTCTGAACTACTGTTTGAAAATGGATTTTATCTCCACGATTTTTTATATTTAGTTGAGTATTTAAAACATGGATAAACACTCCGAAGACATCATAAAGCTTTTTCATATCTAATGGATTCAAACTTGAATTGTTTATTATTGAATGGGATTTATGGCGAAAACGTAAGCGTTAGAAATTCAGCAAAACTTTCTGTTTTGAGTTATGATAAAGTAAAAAACTCATTTCCGTGACTGGTAAATGATTGATAAAGAGGCCCTAATGATCTGGAAACTAGACTTAAGTATCCTTTCCAGGGGTAAAAAGTCCCCATTCTTGTATACTTTTATAGGTTAAGAGAGTACTGTCTTGTAAAGTTGACAAAAATTCACAACATAGGTTACGAATGTTTCTTAAGAAATAAAAGTGCGGCCATATAGTAATAAGATAAGAATCACTAAGCGAGACTTAGTAGACACTTAATGCAGTATAATTGCAGGTTGTATACCAATTTAGGGATAAAAATACTTTGGTTAAGTTATAATGCAATGCCATGCATATCTCGGAAACATATCTCGTGATCATTCGATTTATTTTTACGTATCGATCTTCCTTATCATTCTAAGCCGCGTCACCTCTTTTAGGTTATGCTTAGACGCTTCTTGCTCGTCTGAAGATCCATATCACTTCTGGTCTTCATAACTCCTCGGTGAGTTCATAGCCCCACCTTTTCTCTTTTAATGATTTCATACTATTTACCGGATGAAAAACGATGCACGTGAGTTCACTATAACCTTATTGCTTTAACTCACATAATCTTTTACATGACATTTTTTTTACTAAAGCTTTTACTTGCTTGACTACATGAATTCTAATGCACGTGCTGATACATTGGATGTTTACATAATGAATTTATTAAATCTGATTTTGCATACTACACATTTGAAATCATTGATACTATTTACAAAACCAAGAGTTTCTGAACATATTACTTGTTTTCAATTGGACACAAATGCTTAGTATGGGTAAGCTTGAACTCCTATTATGATTTTTTCTGCATGAGTACCCTATTGGAAAAAGGCCCCCGAAATTCATGCACTTTAATTACCTATATGGGTAATCGTTAGTTACAGTTAAGTAGAACTCCTTGGCCGTGCGACTGCCCACCTGTCTGGGGTTGTGACATCTCATGTGGCTACATCACCCCTAAAGAACATTATGTATTGAGAAATTTCTTAAGGTATATTGTAATATTACCGTAGTTTAGGGGCAAAATGATATGTAAATTTATATGCCCGGTTAACGTTTCAGGGCATGAGCTTAATATGCGATAATATATAAAATTCATTTACTATGACATTGCATTCATTGCAATAGTCGCTGCTGATCATATACTAAACCCTGTTGTCCCACTGTTAAAACATTACTGATTTAATTGAATCACTACTTGGATTTTAGAAATAATACTTTGAAACGTTGTAACGCTACTTTTCTTACTGAAATATTACTTGAACTATTTCAATACTGCTTTTACTTAAACCTATGAATTCACCAACATTATTGTTGACGTTTTTGCATGTATTTTCTCAGGTTATTATCTTGTTAGCTGAGCATTGGGAGCATTCGAGAAGCGTGGATATCAACAAAACTCAAGGACAACTCTTTCTACCTTTCGGTTTTTTGGTTCCACATTCGATAACCATTTACGACAAAAGATTCACTTATTTATCGTGCAAATCTTGTTAACTTATAAATTATAGGGAACCTGATTTTACTCTGAAATTTAATCGTATGTGACATTTTTTTAAACGTCTCTTTTGAGGTCGTTTTTCTATAACTGTACTTTGTACTATGAAGTAGCACCCTCAAAGTGGTATTCCGCTGCGTTGTGATTTATTTATGTGGGGGTTACACGACTGAAGTCCGACCCTGACCCGGACCATAACCATTTTCGTTCGGTCCTCGACCGGCATTTTTGGAACCAACTCGGTCCTGCGGTCCCGTCCGATCTTGGACGTGCTTACCCCCTAATTTATACTTAAATGAAGTTTAATGGACCTTAACAATAGACCACATGAATGCATGCCTTTACAATTGAATGATTGATGACAATTCCAATGTTAGCCAGTTACAATTTGATTGTTTAAAAAAACGAATATGGGCCGTTACACAACTTTACTATTTAATTGTTGTGAACATGTTTATGGGGTGTTACAATTTAGCTATTAAATGATTTTAAAGGCTTTTAAAAAAATGTGTAAGCAGAATATTTCTAATGATTTTACTCATTTTCCTAATAAAGTAATATTTTTTAACTTAATCTTTTAAGATTTCTAAAATAGATGGCATAAATTATGCTTTATAAAAGAAAAAGAAAGGTGTTGTGTTTTTTATAGAGGGATAAAATAGAATGATGAAAATTGGAATTGTAATGACTTTTTGTTATTGTTTAGGTGTTTGTTCTCGTATTTGATGTTTGTGGTTTATACTTAATTGTATGTTTAATTGGACCAGTATACAAATGGACCAATGAATGCAGTAGTTACAATTTGACTGAATTGATGACAATATCAATGTTAGCAGTTACAAGTTGACTTTATTAAAAAACGTGTATGGGACATTACAGCTTTACCATTTAATTGGTTGTTACATGTTTTGGGGTGTTACAAGTTTTTGCTATTAAAGTGAATTTAAGTCTTTTAAATGGTTTATGATGTACATTTTCTAATGGTTTACATCTTCTAATAAAGTTATCTTTTTTACTTAATTTTTTAAGACTTCTAAAAATAGATAGGCTAAATGCTTTATAAAGTAGTATAGATTGTACCTATTACGTGTGACATGTTTTTATAGTGGCATTTTGTTAAGGATATGGTAAGATTTTGCATTATTAAGGCATGATTATAGCAATATTGGAGAGCTGTTACTTTTTTTCAGCTGTTACAAGTCTTAAGGTTGGAGGGATGTTACTTTGGTTTTATAGATAAAAAAGGAGAAGATGAAAAAGTGGAGAAAAACTCACCAAAGAACATCGAGCCATGAAAAAAAAAGAGATACAGTCATGTGCATCATGTTGATAAGGTAGCAGCGGTTGGCAGCAGATGGTGATCAAGCTAAAGTAGGGGAGAGCAGGTGGCAGCCGGTCATTCCGGCGAGAGATCGGCAGAGACGGCGGCGGAAGCCGGCGGCAAACAGCGGCTGGTGGCGTCCGGCGGCAAACAGCGGCTGGTGGCGTCCGGCGTGGTGGTGACGTCCGGCGTGGTAGTGACGTCCGGTGGTAGGGCCGGCGTGATGAGGTGGGGGTGGTGGATGATAGTTTTTATGAGATGAGAGAATAGTGAGTATTTTTTTTGTTGTGTCTTTGTTTGTGTGGTGTGTGAAATAGATTGTAGTTATATTTATAGTGATAAAATGTAACAACATTTTTAATGGTTTTTAAAGAGGGTGTTATATTGTTTGGCAGAATTTTATTGCTTGCATAAAAAGATTATACATTATGTTTTGTAACTTGGAATGTAACAACCTTTTTAATGGCTTTTAAAGAGGGTGTTATATTGTTTGGCAGAATTTTATTGGTTGCATAAAAAGATTGTACAACGTGCATAAGGATTTGCACTACTTAAGACTTCTTTTTATAGTAATCTTTTTTACTTAAAATTTTAAGTACTTCTAATTTTAGAAATTAGCTAAATGCTTTATAAAGTAGTAGAGATAGAGATATCAATCCCAAAACTGAATGTTGGTTGATTTGGAATTAATTCCCGATTCTTGGCAATTGTTTGATTTATATCATAGAAATTGACATGGAATGCGTGTTGTCTTGCTATTCAAAAAGGATTATGGTTCTTTCTTTTCATCATGTGTGCTACAATTTGAAATTACTAGTTCACTTAGTAATCATCATACTTATCTATAATGTTTTGGTAAAGCTAATATATATGGCTTGGTTTCGTTGATATAAACTTACCATTACTTAATGTTTTTAAACCTGGGCCGATCCGGCCTTTGACAAGTTGAACCGAGAACCGCTTGAGCGACCAGGCAGGCAGGATGTGAATGGGTGTATGGTTGTTTACGAACTAGATTAAACAAGTGGTTTTTCACTAAGCCAGATCGATCTGGTTTTATAAACCCGACCTAGTGGCTCATGTTTATATTTGTTTTCAAATATCGAATATTTTTTCGCTACTTTAAATTACTTTCTGGATAAATTAGAATTCTTTTATATTATTAGTTTTGTTTTGTTATTCTATAAACCGTGATTCACGCAGGAGGAAATCAACAAGTTTCACACACAAATAGAAATAACTTGAATTATAGGACATAATTATATTAAAATATGATCGTCAAAAGTAGCGGATCTAGGTCTTTTTGCACTTCAGAAGCAGCTTGGGTGTATCACGGGAAAAATCACATAACTTTTTTCACTTTGGCTCGGTTTTCAAATTTCTTCTTTTATTCATTAGCATGAAATCTACTCAACTCTTAAATTTTCGCATCTATAAAACTAAATATAACATTTATGATCACACTCTTTACTCAAAACTAGTAGCATAAGAGGAAATTTGCTAGTAGCATTAGGGTTAATATTAGGTGTAGCCCGTGCTACACCCGCCATAATTAAGATCCGCTCTTACAATCGAAAGATAATAAGACAAAATAAAGGATGGTCAATGCTAAGAAGTGATGAATAAAGAGGTAAACATCAAAAGTACTTCTATATACTAACTACAATAACCCATTTGCTTCCGGTACTATTTTTGACATCATTATGCTTCATATTTCCCTGCTTAAAAGACTTAAATACCCTGTGGTATTTCATTTAGCATTCACCACCACCACTACCGCGCCTCACCCACCAGCACCACTTCTAGCCACCACCACCATCTTCGCTTTCTCCTATTTTTTCACCATAGAATCCGAATAACCCGACATCATCCCCCTGACAACAACCTCTCTCCAACCTCCATAATCAAGCTGGACATAAATAATTTTCTTACCTGATATGTTTTATACTTTTAAAAGTAATTGGAAGTGATAATGATTCCTAAATATTTTCCCAAACGAATGAAATAATTTAAAATAGGTTGGATGCAACTAGTTTAAAAACGAATGAAAGAATTTAAAATAGTTGCAAAATCAAACGAACGAAAGAAAGACATTTTCAACTGCCTTAATACCTCCGAGTATTCAAGGGGCGGAGGTAGAAGGGAAGTAGAAGATGGGGTTTGAATGGGGAAGAGGTGGGAGCGGAGGTTGCGGCAGGTGGTGGTGGTGCGATAGAGATGGGGTTTGAATGGTGGTGAGTGGAACTTGGATCTGTGACAAAAATTGATTTTGAAACTTGAAATTATAATGTGCATAAGAAGATTGATTTGAATGATAATATGATTTAGGAAATAAGTGAAAGTGACTGGCACTATGTTTGGCTTGTTAGATGGTGTTTGATGAGTTTTCAATCAGAATTAATGGTGGTTGATAGAGTTTATCAGATGTGAAAGATGAAGATTGAATAAATGACCAAATTACGCTTAATATATAAGTAGAATGAATCATTTCTAGTACTTCAATAATCAAAATGAGTCAAAAAATAGTACCGGAAGCATAATGGGTTATTTTAGTTAGTACATAAAGTATTTATGGTGTTTACCAATGATTAAACTACTTTTAGATATATACACGATATCTTATAGGATTCTATATATTACTCTTATATACAATAGCGAAGCAAACAACATCGTTTTAAGGTTCCAAAAACGACGTTGTTGTAGAAATCGTAAAGGGGGTGAATACGTTTCCTTTTAAAAACTTTAAATTATTTCATATCAAATTACCGATCAAGCGTAATATAATATGAAGAGTGCTCATATTAGTTTTATACCAACTATACATATTTTATCAAGTCGTATCATAACAATACAAACCAAAGCATAATGTTCACATTAATTCACGACACAAACATAATCAAAACTATATAAAAACACGTCACGTAATTATCTATATAATGCAAGTATAAATATAAAGCGATAAATGCGAGTATAAATGTAAAGAGATAAGTAAAAAAGAAATGCAAACAGGACACGATGATTTTTAGTGGTTCGGTCACAAAGCTCCTTTTCACCCTACTACACTCCCCGAGTATCCAACTCGAGAGTTTCTTCACTAGTCAACAAGCTCCCTTTAGACGGAGAAAATCATACACAAGTAGTTTACACCAATTTTCGACACTAAGCCAAATGTCGAGTCCTAATCTTAGCTAGAACCAATCTACCACACACTTGTATTTTGAGGCTTAAAATACTAACCACCCTTACAATGATTTACTTCACCTAAACACTAACACGATCAAACCGATCTAACTATTACACACAATCACAAGAGATATATATGAATTACAACATACAACACAATCTACCATTTTACATACAAGTGATCAAATGTAATCACTTCTATGTGACCTGATCTACTACATGATAAGTGAATAAACAAAGTTGATCAATTATATGTAGAGACATCCTATACTTCACTACATACCCCTTGGTATTAGTGGAACTAACATAGAGTGTAACCATGATCCATGCCTTATGCTAGAACCATGATCAAAGATGAAGAAAGAAAATCTATGTATATACGTGTAAAATTTTGTGGCTTTTTCTCTAAGAAGAGGGGAGAAGAAGCCTTGGGCTTTTATAGGGAAGTCTTGACTTGGAAAGGTCTCTTTTGTCTAATAGATAAAAGGGTGTTTGGATAAAAGGGTGTTTGGACAAAAGCATGCATCACTAGTTTTCCCTCCATCTTTCTAGAAGCAAATTCAAATTTGAATTCACTAGTTTCTCTCCATCTTCTAGAAGCATTGGGCCTTGATGGGCCTTAATGGGCTGAATACTATTTTGGCCTTAATAGGCTAGCCCGTTTGCTTTGCCTGATCCAATTAGCGAAGTGCATATTTGTAAGAGTACCGGGACGTCGAGAGGAGTTGATGAATGTTTGTGTTGATGATTTATGTATACGAGTAACTTGTGTACTTTACGTAATGTTTTACAAGTTATATGTTTGTCATCACCAAAACAAAAGAGAGTGTATAGATTAAATATCGCAACAAGCTCCTCCTTTTTGATGATGAAAAAATATGTAAACCGTAAATCATAGTAAAATATTAAAGTTACTCGTTACACTTTTTCTCCCCCTTTTGTCGAAAGAAAAAGGTGTGTGCTCCGAGTTCTCTACTTCTATCTTCCCTTTGTACAATACATACTTATTTGGAAAAAAATGAGCTTGCATCATCCCAGTGAAGTCTTGCCCCTATCAACCTCATTTAATCATCCCAATCAATCTACTTTGACACTGGAGTACTCTTTAGCTCATTTCACTCCTATGACACTTGCATCCCATTGTATATTGACTCTAGCGAATCCATGGATCAAATTTGTTGCAAACTCTTAACCTACATCAAGGGTTAATTTCGTGCAACATAATATATATAGGAGCAATATTAAAAGGGTGGAATACACATATCAAGAAATGTGTATATGTCTTTAACGGTTGTAAACGTAATGAATTTAACATTTGCAAATGCTCCCGCTTGGTGTAAGCTCCCCCTTGTTTGGGGCACCAAGGAATCGAGTTACGAAAGTGTGCTACAAAACAAAGTTAGTAGAAAAATGCACATATATATATAATGACGATGATAGCTATATATAACAAGACACTTAGCGAGGTATGTCTTAGGTATATGCAATCTAAAGTATGACACTTAAAAATAAAATTTCAAACATAGACACATGCAATTATTGTTTGAATAACAACAACCAAAATCCAAAAAAAAATCACGACGTATGGTTAAGACACGACAATGTTTAGGAGGCAATGAAAAGATTCGACTAACACATGCTTAAAAATTAAGACTCGACCAACACCCTTATTTTGAGAATGTCTTCTTCTAAGATGTCATTCGGATAAGGAGTATTAACGTATTTTGAACGACATGTTATTTATGATATCATCATCTAACTAAGATGATGATTTGGATTCGGATAGACTTTCATCAAGGGTTGTATTGAGAGATCCCTAAATCCTCAAGGTTTATTTGTTAAGCATTATGTATGCTTTTCATGATTGGGGTGTTTAAGAATAAACATTATCGTAAGACTTTAGGTCGAACTAAATGTTGACGATGAGGACGATAAACATACTATAAATCTAACATTTTAAAACAAGACGAATGTTACTAATATCTTGGCGAGATATGCCAAAATATATACTCTAAAAAGAGTTGAATAAAATAAGATGAAGATGAAAACGATACGCTCTTGGATGTGAATGAAAATGATCTTATAACATGGAAAAACAAATAAGGATGAGCGTGAATAGAGCGGGAAGGTGTTGACTAAAGGTTAACAAAGACGGTTTAGATTAATATATCGTTTGCACTAACGATGACAAGTATGGTATGTTAAAATTATGTGCATGTAATCCTATAGGGACAAAGGTGGATGATTGTGAATTCATGGATTTGTTGGGTGTGTTGCTGGCTGTGAATGTTGATGAACAAAAGTGGAAATGATTTGGTAGTTATTTCATGGTGGTGACATGTGGGTTGTTAGCTCTTATATGGTGAAAGAAGAATGAGAGACACAAAAATGTGATAACTCGATAACACTTGAAGCTTGAATATCTTCTTTTTGTTCTTCACTTACTAGTAAGTGAAAATTATTGGATGGTTATTGATGTAGTGAAAATAACGAGATAACAAATTGAATATGTTGATTCTAACGAATACCAGAAACAATCTTCTAATTATCGTTGATTTGAAAGGAATACCGATAGTTAGGCAAAATTCTTCACAAAAATGACAAAAATAGACTTCTCATATATTTTCCACTAAATAGCCAGGATTACAATAGGGTTCTTAAATAGACCCACAAAACTGAAACGGGCCTCAAAAGACAAACGAGCTTAAAACTAGCCTAAAAACAAAAGTCCAAAAATACCCGAAAAACATAAAATGCAAATAACTCTTAAAATAAAGTGTTTCGGGGCTCAAAATTTCTATAACCCAATTATGTTTGGTTACCATGGCATTTTCCTCATTCTAAGCTTCGAATCGGCTGGTCCTAGGCCTGAAACGGAGTCCTAGAGAACAAGTTATGCTATTTTGAATAAAGGCCTTTTCCTCATGGGATCTTGGGCCTCCAGAAACAAAAGGTCCCATTCTTCAACACTTAGGCCTGCATTTCCTCACCCGATCTTGGGCCTCCAGAAACAAAAGGGCCCGTTCTTTAACACTTAGGCCTGCATCAGTTATAAGGTAGGTGTAGGATGTTTTTGAGGAGATAATTTCATGAAGTTCGCATGTGAGGACCAACGTTTGTTAGTGACGTGATTGATTATGAGTGTAGAGGTTGTAAGGATTGAGTTTTAAGAATAAGACGCATTTCATTATGAAATTCACTTGAATTTTGACGACATAGGCAAAAATGCTTATGAGTGTCGGGATATGACAATGACGTGTTGATCTATAAAGAGGCATCAAGATGGACATAGGTTTGTGCATTGTGAAAGGTGGTTCAACCCCCATGGATTGTAGTGGTAGTAAGTTACTATTAGATTGTTGAAAATGGTTACATGGTGAATCTTCTTTGTGAAGATGACTAAGTGGATGACTCAAGATTGGTAATGATGACTCAGTTTTTCATTTTACCTAGGTGGTTTGAGGATGTACTAGAACTAGTAATCACTAACAAGAGTGAAGAATAGTTATGAGGTTTGAGTGTATGGTAGAAGTGTATCTTGTGGTTTTTGTGTATGATCGACATATGGGTTAAGTTGGTTTAGTGCGCGGGGTGTACTCGAGTTGAAAAAGAAGTGAGTGTTCTTGTAAGTTGGTTTCTAATGAATAAGAATCACGTATGAGTTCTTGAGTGTATATTCGTCAAAGGATATATGTGAGCGAGTGTGTTTTCCCTTCCCATTAGATTCGTGCTCATCCGAACATAAAGTGTGGAATAAAAAGAAGACGAAAGCGATGAGATTGACAATGTCAGGACGGATGACGGTTAGCCTACGAAGAACTTCATCCATGAAGTTATGTAGCCCTTCTCGGGCATTGCGAATGTTCATAGAACAATCACACTACGAGGTACGAGGTTGTCTTAAAGGTGGTAGCGAAAAAGGTGGACGGAAGGTATTAACCATCTATATAATGATAGAGGTGTGATAAAGTTTTTGTGAAACGAATTAGTCATAAATAATGAGTGACATTTTAATTTTCATTTCGCGAATTAAAAGTACTTAAACATTTCGGATGAAATAATTAAGTTGTCGAGATTTATCAGAATATATTTAATAGTAACAAGACTATTAGAAAAGAATAAGAATGAGAAGATTTATGGTATGGACTTTGACGAGATAGTGACGTTTTAATTAACTTTTCGCTAATTAAAAATACTTAATTATTTCGGATAAAGTAATTAAGTTGTCACGATTTATTAGAAATTCAAAAAAATGATCGGTCACTCCACGTATTTAACTAGCTCGTAGACTTAATGTGTATTAATCAATAATCTGACCGGGCCAAACTATAGAAAGCTCATGGCAAGCCCATGGAAAGCCCCGATCAACCCATTGTATTTATACCCTCTCCACACATAGAGAGGGTGTTGATTGAAGCATTTTACACACATATTTAGTGTGTTTTCTATGTGTTTCTCCCCTCCATGTTTCTCCGCTCCATATCTCTCTCTCTAACTTGACTGAAATAAATCATAATCAATGCTTTCCGTTACAAAAGTAAGTCACAATCAATCAATGATTTCCGTCACTAAGGCTGAACGTAATGCAAAGGTCGACCAAGGTCGGTCGTCCCACGTGTCCATTCAATTCGGTCGGTCTTCCCACTACATGACCTAATGGCAGACGCGTCTCCCTAGACTTTTTCATTTATTGGGTCGGTCACAAGACTGAGTAAATGGTTTTGGTTCCATTTCAAAATTTCTAGCTGTTTAGTTTTATATATAAAAAAATTTTACCCCCTTTTTTCCACTATAAATTCAACCTATTTCTACTCATTTTTCACACAATATTTCTTACAATTTATACTACAAAACTCAAACAATGTCTAACAAAAATAAAACACCCAAATCCCGACGTTAACAAACCGTTCCAACAAATACCGACCCTAACTTTATGTTACACGGTCAATCCTCACCGGTTCATTTTACTCACGGTGGAATCCAATACCTTTCCCCACCAAATCCGTATTCCGTTCCTTGGTATACCCAACAAGCGCAAAATCAAATTTATCGTCCACAACGAGCATCACCGCCGCCAAGCCAATCTTCTCCGATCCCGGCTTTTAATCTTGACGATGACAATTTCGAACCTTTATGGGCTTCCGCTTCTCAACCGTTCCAACCCTATTCGGAAGGTCCATCCCAACCGGTTGAAAACGACTCTCCCGTCGAGGAAGTTGAGCCCGTGCAACCAAAACGAAAATATACAAGAAGATCAAAACCTACCAAGAAGAATGACAAAGAGTTCGTCGAACCGTGGACCATTGAGGAGGAGATAGCTTTGTGTAAAGCTTTCGTAGCGAAGTCGGAGGATAGCGTCCAAGGAAATGGCAAAAAAGCGGCAGGGTTTTGGAGGGAAGTAGCTGAGCGCTTTCACGAAGAAATGGGCGAACAGAAAAGAAGCTACGATTCGGTTAACTGCAAATGGAAAAATAGGATTCGTCCTAAGGTTAGTCAATTTTGTGAGATTTATAATAGTGTCCGAGATAGGCACCAAAGTGGGTCATGTGATAATACTGTCTATCAAGAAGCCGAGCTCGAGTATCGTACTATTTACAATGCTCCTTTTACATTGACTGAATGTTGGAAGATTTTGAAAGACCATCCTAAATGGAAAAAGGTTGAAATGCCAAAGTTTTATAAATCCAAAAAATCATCTTCCAAAAAATCGAGGACATCAGAAAATACGTCACAAGGAAATTCGGATTCAGCACACATTGGCGTGAATCTAAACGATGAAGCAGCTGATTCAGAGGATGTAGAAGCTCAAGAGGTTCCTGCACCAATGGGCCGAGACCGGGCTAAGAAGAAAGGATCATCATCTGGTGCTCGTTCGGAAACTTCAATTGCAGGTGATCCTAGTCTTGTTGACGCGTTGCTTAGTAAATTCACAATGGCTGCAACGCCGTTTTTTACGCAGAGGAAGGAGTCCTCCTCTGAGTATTTACGAATTAAAGAGCGTGAATTGGAACTGGAAGAACGGAAGCGCCAGGAGCAAGGAGAATTGGAGAGAATGAGGATTGCACAACGTGAAAAAGAATTAGACCTCCAACAAAAAATGTTCGAATTTCAACAACAACAAAAATTCGAGGAGGACCTCAAGTATTACAATGAAGATCATGATCATTTAACTGGCAGAGCTTTATCTACGGCGTTGTTTTTGAAGAAAAAAATCAAGGAGCGTTGGAATTTAGACTATTAGTTTTTAGTTTCCGTATTTTAATTTCAGTATTTGTATTTCCGTATTTTAATTTCAGTATTTGTATTTCGTATTTTAATTTCCGTAATTTAATTTCCGTATTTTAATTTCAGTATTTGTATTTGTAATGTTTAATTATTTATTAATGTAATGTTTTAAAAAAAATTGTTCGGTGTTCCCTGCGGTCACCACTACTTGTGTTTGGTCACTGTGTAGTCTAAGAGAGAGAAAACTGAGTTGGCGCTGACGTGGCGGTGTCCTCTGCGGTCACCACTACATTCAGTCTAAGAACCAATGATATGAGGAATAAAAATTAGTGTTAAGAAGACAAAATATATTCTTATAACACTATAGATGCCAATAGAACTCTGTTATTTACAAAACTTTATAATTTATAAACGGATTCTTTTATTACATATGATTTCATGTGTAAATGGAATAGTTGATAAGATCAACTACTAGCATCAAGATAAACACACCCATTAATTGTGTAGTATATTTGTGCTTATTAAATGGTTACAATGATAACTTAATCAATAGTGATGACATAAAAAGGAATATATAAATTGGTTTAGAACTTACAAAATGTGTAATATACTTATGAATATGTGGATTACACGTCGTTGATGTAAGCTTGACTATAATCTCCTTTGTGTTTTAACGCTTATAAATAAACGCTCGTAACATATAAAATCACAAACAATAGCCAAAAACTGACCGAACCACAATAGTGGTTCTGGCGCGCTAGGCATGCGCCATAACCGCGAAGTTGTTTTGGCTTAGTTTTTGATCGTAAACTTTCTTCTTACCCGACACACATGGATCTTTCAATAAAGATATGTACATGACATTTGAGATATTAGAAACACTCCAAACGAGGTCTAGACTTAGAGAGAAGCTAAAACAAGTCCTCATGTTTAAAAACAAAACGCCAACTCATTTTCTTTACTAAGCGCCTCTAGCTAAGGCCAAATCTCTTTTCCAAACCTATGACATACATACTTTATGTGTAAAATGGGTGTATATCTAACACACTTTGCCGTTATATGGATAATATATGACCATGAGCAAAAGTTGTTTATTCAATTTATATTTATTTTTTTTCAACAAAACATCTTTTGAAACAATTGGTATGAATGATTACATAGCTACTCCATAGTAAGAATATCAGACTAACTTACATTTTTTATCCGTCATATTGGCTTTCTCTCTTGACTACCTATAGCTGCCTTTTAAAATAAAACCACATTAAATCAACTTTACTTTTTTTTAACAACAGAATTAAATTTATTAAGAAAAAAAAATCCATTGCCATAAAACCCCAATAATTTAAATACATTTAAAAACATTACTAATAAAATGACTAGTTTATTAGTTATATGTAACTTATTACTTACTTATAAATAAATGACAACAAAATCAAACTTCAAAGGCTTAAAATGTAACATATTCATTTTATTAAAAAAATCAACAAGATCTCATCTTCTTCCCAAGTTATAAACCTGCAACATCTCAAAACAAAAATAAATCACATGTTTTTTTATTAGGATAATACACAAAACAAAACAATTAAAAAGGAGAAAAAATGGAGAAGTGTGGCTTAACTCGGTCGTGACCACGACCAATTCGTGTCAAACCATCTTGGGCGACCACAAGCATGACCTAGCCACAATGCCTCGACCGACCGCGACTAGGAGTCAACCACAAGATCGACCCACCTATTGTGGGTGGCCTACGGCCAAAATTTTAAGGAAACTAACTGAAATCAAAGATGGCTGGTCGGGGGATGATTTTTGCTAGAATTTTAGTTTCTTAAAGGTGATTAATAGCCTATAGATCTACTATAGATATTATGTTCTCATATGACTGTGTTAACGAGGTACAAGCGTGTTACGACAGTGAGTACATTGAAATAAATGTTAAAGGCATCAAATATATAATAATGTATCCGCATGTCCGTCACGGGAAAATAATCAGTATATTAAAAGCTTAACGATATTTTATATAGTGTAACAATTGAATAAAATACATTCATTGATGAGACTAAAAATTCATATGCTAAAATGTTTTACAAGATATACATATAGAAGTGAGTTATTTTGCATACTAGTTTCTCCCTACATACCAAGGGACAAATCTAGACCATCCATTTCATTAGATTAAAAAGATAAGATTTAAGATTAAAAAAAAACATGGAAGGACCAAAAGGGTAAATTTATAAAACTTACACTAACCACTCCCTCATTATTTGTAGAGTTGACAAATCTTGCCCAAATTGCAATTAATTGACTTTTTTTGACATTTGTACGTTTTTTACGTTTTTAAGTTTTTTACGTTTTTTAAACCTTTTTTACGTTTTTTTACGTTCTTATACGTTTTTTACGTTCTTATACGTTTATAAACGTTTTTGTACGTTTTCGTCCGCTTTCGCACGTTTTCGTACGCTTTCGCGTGTTTTCGTCTGTTTTCGCACATTTTCGTTCGTTTTCGCGCGTTTTTGTTCGTTTTTGGACGTTCTCGCACGTTTTCTTATGTTCTCGCACGTTTTCGCACGTTTTCATATGTTTTCGTCTGTCTTTACACTTTTTCTTCTGTTTTCGTCTGCTTTCGCATGTTTTCTTTCGTTTTCACACGTTTTCGTCCGTTTTTGGACATTTTCTTACGTTTTCGCATGTTTTTTTACGTTTTCATACGTTTTCCTTCGATTTCGCACGTTTTCTTTTGTTTTCGCACGCTTTTGCACGTTTTCTTACGTTTACGCACGCTTTCGTCCGCTTTCCCGCGTTTTCGTCAGCTCTCCCGCATTTTTGTTAGCTTTCGCGCGTTTTCGTCAGCTCTCGCGCGTTTTCGTCAGCTTTCGAGCATTTCGCCAGCTTTCGCGCGTTTTCTTCAGCTTTCGCACGTTTTCTTCAGCTTTCGCACGCTATCCCATTTTCGCACGCTTTCGCCCGATTTCGCACGCTTTCGCCCTTTTCGCACTCTTTCTTCTACTTTCACACGTTTTTATTTGTTTTCGCATGTTTTTTTACGATTTCGCATGTTTTCGTCTTTTTTTTACGTTTTCGTCTGCTTTCGCACGTTTTCACACGTTTTCTTTCGTTTTTGCACGTTCTTTTTTGTTTTCGCACGTTTTCGTTCATTTTCATAGTCCATTTTTATACGTTTTTGGTCGTTTTTAGACGTATCCATCCGTTTTCACATGTTGTAGTCTGTTTTCTTACGTTTTCGTTTGTTTTTGTCCGTTTTCGCACATTTCTGTCTATTTTCGTCCTTTTTCGCACGTTTTTCTTCGTTTTCAGACGGTTTCTTCCGTTTCATGCGTTATCTATCACTAATATTATACCAAAAACCTTAAAACCCTAACCACTAAATATTAGATTGATTGATTGCTTGAATGATTGCTTGATTATTATTGATAACAGCCAACCTATATATAGGGTACAACAGAATATTCTTGACTATGGGCTTGGGCCAATGGGCCGATTACATTAAATATAATATGTACTTTAATACGCCCCGTAGTTGGAGCGGGAGTTTTGCGGACGCTCAAACTGGATCTGAAATCAGCAAACAACGGGTATGGAAGACCTTTTGTGAAGATATCTGCCTACTGAAATCGAGAAGGGACATGAAGAACTCGAACATGACCTGTTGCTACTTTGTCACGAACAAAATGAATGTCAATCTCTATATGTTTGGTGCGCTAATGTTGTACTGGGTTTGCAGACATGTATACATCACTGACATTATCACAGTAGACCAAGGTCGCTGTGAAAAGTAAGGTATGAAGTTCACGAAGGAGGTTGCGAATCCAAGATGTCTCAGCTACAACATTCGTAACCCCTTGGTATTCAGCCTCAGCACTAGAACGAGACAACGTGTCCTAACGTTTGGAGGACCACGTCAAGAGGTTGTCACCAAGAAAAACACAATATCCAGAAGTAGATCGGCGCGTAGCCGGACAACCTGCCCAGTCAGCATCAGAGTATGCAATAAGCTATGATGTAGTAGACCAAAATAGCTGTAATCCAAGATCAGTGGTTCCTGGAAGATAACGAAGAACACATTTCATAGCATTAAGGTGTGGCTCTCGAGGATCATTCATGTAAAGACATAAATGTTGAACCGCATATGACAAATCAGGTCGGGTAAAGGTGAGGTACTGAAGTGATCCGGTAAGGCTGCGATATAAAGTAGGATCAGTGACCAGTGATCCTTTAGGTCCAAGCTTCTTCTCGGTGTCAATTGGAGTCCTGCAAGGATTACAATTAAGCATCTGTGCTTGCTCAAGAATCTCGATAGCATATTTCGTCTAAGACAAGAATATGCCTGAGGTAGTATGCGTGGCGGATATACCGAGAAAATAGTTGAGTGGGCCAAGGTCTGTCATAGCAAATTACACATTTAGTAAAGAGATGATACGTTGCAGGAGTGAAGTAGAAGAAGTTGTAAGAATGATATCATCCGCATATAGTAGTAAGTAAGCTGTGTCTGGCCCCTTGTGAAAGATGAAGAGAGACGAGTCAGTTTTGCTGTGATAGAAACCGGCTCGAATAATATAGCTAGAAAATCATTGAAACCAAGCTCGGGGGGGCTGCTTAAGGCCATAAAGTGACTTTTGCAGAAGGCAAACATAATCAGAATGAGCCGAGTTAGTAAATTCTAGTGGCTGGTGCATGTACACTGTCTTTCTAAGATGGTCGTGAAGAAATGCATTCTTCACGTCTAACTGATGAATAGGTAATTGTCGAGAATCTGAAAGGCTAAGAATAGTCCGTATGATAGCAGGTTTGACAACGGGGCTAAATGTCTCATCGTAGTCGATGCCTTGTTGTTGACTATGACCATTTGCAACTAGTCGAGCTTTGTACCGATTTAAGGACCTGTCCACATTATATTTGATGGGCGAGGAACAAGTACCTAGGTGTTATTGTCAATGAGAGATTTATATTCGTCACATATAGCTTGTTTCCAGTTAGGATCTCGAAGAGCATGGAAATGAGACTTGGGGATAGGAGAGGAGGTGGTAACATGTAAGTTGTATTTGGGGTTAACCTTTACAATCCTGACTTTAGAGCGTGTGACCATAGGGTGTTGCGAGGTGGGTGGTGGTGGTGGTGGGGTGGTTGGTGGTGTCGGTGTTGTTTGTGGTAATGGTGTTGATAGATGAGTTGGAGGTGTTCAACCAACCTCTCATGGCTTGGGAGAGGTGTTAAATATACTTACAATGAAAAGTGGGCTTTGGGCTTGAATGGGTTTATCCATGGCCTTTGCTAACTATCAAATGCAAGTTTTCCAAAAATTAGAACGAGCTAACGACTGTATATCTATGGAACGTGACGCGACACTTCATAGGAATTTCGTATTCCTAACAATCTCCTCCTAAGGGAGGTCGCTCCATTTTACAAAAACTTAAACCTGCATATGTAACATTCTGTATTTTCAGGTCATTTTATGACGTTATTCATTTCGTCATTATTTCACTATTAATTTTTTTAGTCTCGCGCACGTTTACTTTTAAATTCTCATCACATAATTAAATCGCGTAAGCTAAAAATTTTCATTTAACGAATAAAACAAGAGAAATATGATTTTTATACACTATTTCCTGACATAAATAGTGTTGGTTTGTTTTTTTAAAAAATTTTGGCGAAACATTTTAGAATCATTTATATAATATTTATATGAGTTTTAAATTTATAAATATTATTTTACAAAGACGATTTGACCCAACTTATGCCGCTAACTAACATTTTATAACAAACGATAAAAACATTATTTTATTTTTTTTCGAAAGTAATAATTGACTTTTTATATTCTATTTTTATTGGTTACGTAAAGCGTTTACGTTTCTCAAATTAAATACATTTAGGCATACCAGGAGCACCAATACCTAGCTATGCATATCATACATCAAGTATTCTTTCCATAATATATTAAGATACAAATTGGTTCCTTTTTCCTCCCTTAAATCGTCAACCACAAGACCAAGAACACATCAACATTATTTTTACTAAGACTTTTATCACTTAAGTCTACTAGCTAGCCTAAACAAACATGTTGCCATGTTTTCCTCATTTTTTTTTCACACGTCTCCCCCCTAGCACTATAACTTGGACTTTGAAAATTCAAATAGTTAGTTTGACCACTCATGTTGTATATGTAATGAAGACTTCTAATTATTCACTCATTCATATTACATTACTAGATAAAATACACACATATCTCTTTGTTTCTCTTCCATGCACACGTCCCACATTAAACCACAAGAACAAACCATAAGTTTTCATTTTATTAAGCATACAAGGGATCATGGGTATTATCTAAGGTATTTGGAAGAGTTTTGGAAGCTTGGGTTTGGTTTGGTTTGTTTGGGTGTAAGCCGCGGCTAAGACTCGAGAGGGACGAGGCGAACTCTTTTATTTTCCGACTTTGCTCCGTATAGCTTTGTGAGCCTTCTTTTTTTTTGTCTATTTCGATTATTTCATTCATTTGATTTGATTTACGTAAATATGTATATGTGTGGTGAAATCGATTGTTGAAACTAGCTGTCGTAGGGGCAATAATATGAAGATTGAGTTATGTTGGATTATAAGAAAATTTTAAGGTATATGGGGATTATATTTTTGGTGGCGTTTTTAGGTCGGGAGGGAAAATGGGTTTTAACGCATTTTGTAACGGGTTAATTAGACCAGAAAACGGAACAGATTATTCGGGGTTCGAGATTTTTAAAAAATAGATTTTGGTTTGTAAATTACATCAAATAATATTTTTACGGACGTTTTGATATAAAATGGGACTTCTAACTCCCAATAACGAAGAAACTGGAGCTAGATCGATATATATACACTTTAGTAGAAAAAGTCATTTTTATAAATTATACTAATCTGACTGCTTTGGTAATTTAATATTTGGAGCACTTTCGGGTCCGTTTCGGCTTCCGGCGAAACACGAAGTTGTTCGGATTGAAGTTTACAATAAAATCTCTTTTTGGTTTCAAAAGTCGTTGAAAATGAGATACTACGGGTCAAATTGAAGTCAAACTTCTGTTTCATTTTTATAAAATATATATAGTTTAGCAGATTCTCGTTCATGGGCCATATATTTTGGTCATTTTCTGTCGAGGTTTCAGGTCTCGGCTTAAAACTAAAAGTTGTTCGGAATATCGTTTGCATTAAATTTCTTTAGGAAAGAAAAAAACCGCTATCTACCTCATTCTCCCCGTGCGCCTCACCGCCAGCTCCCTCTCCCGATACTCTCCCGCTTCCCAACTTACCACCGCCACGCCCCCCCTCTCCCCGACCCACCCACCCGTCCGCATCCCTCATCCTTCCCCTTCCCCCCCCTCACCTACTTCCCCCAGTCCTCCCTCCCCCCATACCCACTCACCCCACCTCCCTTTCACCCTTTACCCGCTTACCCCGCACAGCCCTCCCATGTTACCGCACTCCCCACCCCACCCCCTCTCCCCCCCCCCCCCCACATCCGTTCCCCTGCCCGAGTCGTGAAAATGTGATTTAGTGGGTCGTTTTGGTGGGTCAGACTTAAAAAAAATAAACGTATTTTATTTACAAAGTCAACGTTAAGTACAAGTCAACAAGTAAATTAGTAATAGTAATAACGAAATATGAAGGTGGGATTTCGATTTTAAAAATAACTTCGAAATTACTATAATTATCGAGTAAAGTTAATTACTATTTGAGGCGCTTTGGTTTTTCCGATTTCTAAAAAAATAGAAAGTATAAACTTTTCGTAATATTTCAGAAATGGTAACATCGTTAATTATAAGGTGTTAAAAACATATTAGACGTCCGAAGGTTCAACAGGGTGAATAAATTTTTATAAATATAAATACTGTGTCGAAGGGATTTACTAAAAATGAGTAACATTCGAATTGTAACTTTCAAAATTAAAAAATTTACCGGAAAATAGAAAGAAAGATTTCAATAAAATAAAATAGTATATGATTGGATGGAAATAGTATATATAAAATATACTAAGTGTTAAGGTTTAGAACGCGCAAGTGGATTTCTCATCACATATAAGTATGTATGCATATATAAATATATATATATATATTACTATATATATATATTATCTCTATAATATATCTATATATAATATATATAATATATTATATATATTATAAATATTATATTATTTATATAACTAATATATATATATATATATATATATATATATATGTTTTCGTCGTAACGATGTACGCATCGTTGCTCGTATTTTGTAGTATTTTAAATCGAGCGACATAATTAAAGGTCGTGTCGAGGTTATCGTTGTGCTTCGTTTTGTATTCGATTTGTTTTGATCGTGATCATTGATCAGGTGATGTCTCGGAGACCTCCTTTTCTCTTTTTATGGTTTTCTTAAAACTGTTTTTTTTTCGCGGGTGAGAATACCGTGCTCGTTTAACTACATTAATACTTATCTGATTTATATACGTAAGCGAAACATGATTATTTTTACTAAGTTTGATTTGTTTACTTACATGATTGAGATCGTGAATAACTATTTTGAAACTCGGAATTTTAGACATGAATTGATTTTTCTCACAGACACAGTGTTTACAAAGTGTATGCTACTCCATATTACTGCCTGAATCTTATTGCTAAATAACTTATTGCCGCGAAGTCTCTACTTATCATGAAACGTAAATTGCTATGGTAGTAACTGCGGGAGTGGTATGGGTAGATCTTTATGGGATTGAACAATCTCCACCTTACTTGGGTCACTAGTTTGATGGAGTGCATTTAACTTGAGAGGTCTGTTTTGGTTGTTGGCAAGCATCCTATATTTCTGCTTTGGGGCACAAATTAGTGAAGGTTCTGGGTGGTCAGAGCTTGTTGCAATATACCTTGTTATATATTTAGACTTGGTGAATGTGTTTTCCTTGTCTACCTTACCTTGTTTTGGACTTTCGGGAAATACGTTACTTAAGTCCCACTCTTCTTCGATCTTGTGGACACTACTGAAATTACTAGCTAATCTTCTCTGAGCCTTTTCTTCAGCAGTTGTAATAGGCATCACTGTCACAACACCTTCTACAGTTGTTGTTTTTGGCAAGGTTGAAGAATAATCATATAACATACATGGAAAGAGTAGGCTAGTTGTTTTAGTAAGAGAAAGGGTTGGATGAACTCTTAGAGAGAGAAAGAAAACATATATTGAATTATGTGAAAAATGATTAACCAACCACCTCTCCAAGGCATAGAGAGGTGTTAATATACTTACAATGAACAAGTGGGCTTGGGCTTGCATGGGTTTATCCATGGGCCTTTGCTAACTAACTATGTAAGTTTCTAAAAATTACTTAACGAGCTAACGACTGTTATTTATAGAAGCGACCGACACTTTCCTAGGAATTTCACATTCCTAACAATCTCCCCCTAAGGAAGGTCGCTCCATTTTACAAAACTTAAACCTAGCATACTATGCTTTATCTTTAGTCTTGAGCTCGTTTAACTTCAATCATTAACTTGTGATTTGATGTAGTAATTATAGACTTTAGGTCTTGAGCTTGTTTCTTAGCTTGTCTTGAATGTGATCTTGAACACCTTGAGATCATCAACCAAGCACTTTTATAAATTAAAGAGTAAACTACATCTTTGGTCCACATGATTTCAATGTAAGCCAACCTCAGGCTCCCAAAATGAAGGAAATGGTAACTACATGTTTATATAGGTGGTAAGCATATAGTGACTTTTTCCTAAAATTCACTTTGTCCGCTACTCAAACATACTTAGAGCTTATAGTTTCATTTAAGTTGATATAAGCTCAAGTTAATAAACAATTAAAACTCATATTATCATATTATCAACAAATAAGCTCAAACAAATACCTATTCTTTTTTTTGAACATAAAACAAACACCTATTCCATAACTTCTTTTAGCGTATTTACAATTGCTTCACTAAGATTTATAACAATTATGATTTAGTTTAATTAATTAAGGCTTTCTTGTAAACAATTAAAAAAAATCCCTAAATAAATTAATTATAAAAAACTGAAGGATATATGAAAGAAGAAGAAAATAACCTGATTGAAGACGATGACGTCAGTGATAATAATAGGAGATAAAAATATAAATCGTCGGAGATGAGGAGGTTGTTAATTGTAGTTGCAAATCTGTAAAAACCGACTTAAAGTTGAAATGGAGAAAAAAATAATGAATAGTTGATTGAGATGGGGAAGAAAAAGTAACCTATTGGATTAGGTTAGAGAATAAAAAAAACATGTTTTAGGAGGTTTAGGGTTTACCAATTAAATCTTAGATGAATCCTTACCATTCGATTAAACCCAAATAGGTGGTGAAGATTTGTCCTTTGTATGTGAGGAGAACCTAGTATGCAAATGAACTTTTCTCTATACATATACTCTATTGAAAATCCTACACACATGTATTATGTTGTAGCTTGTTTAGATTGTATCATGTGATAACGTTAATGTACTTTTGACTAACAGAGCCAGATTAATAAGTTAAAAGGGGCCGAACTTGAGGTAAAAATCATAACGATATATATCACACCAAAAATAAATTTGTTGTTCTTTTAACGAATCATTCAACCTAACAGTATAATAAATCTGGAACTTAACTAAATTGAAATGAAATATTTTGACACGCAAATCTATTTTACTGCTATATTGTATCACTTTATAATAATATCGATACTAATAAGTAATAAGGGAGATAATTGCCAAAACTACTAAGAAAATGGCTAAACAATTACGGAGTATTTGACAAATTAGTCTTATTATGGGTGG
>BQNB010091522.1:0-26857 GCA_026074375.1 Tanacetum coccineum
GACTTTCCTGATAGAGTGTACAAGGTTGAAAAAGCACTGTATGGACTACATCAAGCTCCTAGAGCTTGGTATGAAACATTGTTAACAATCTGTTGGACAATAAGTTTCAAAGAGGGAAAATTAACAAAACCTTATTCATCAAAAGGTACAAAGGTGATATTTTGCTGGTCCAAGTGTATGTGGATGATATCATCTTTGGATCAACAAATAAGAAGTTATGCATTGCATTTGAGAAGTTGTTGCATGAGAAATTTCAGATGAGTTCTATGGGAGAACTTACATTCTTTTTGGGATTACAAGTGAAACAGAAGAAGGATGGCATATTTATTAATCAAGATAAATATGTTGGTGAAATTCTAAAGAAATTTAGGTTTACAGAAGTCAAGACTGCAAGCACACCAATAGAAACTCAAAAGCCTTTGCTCAAGGATGAAGATGGTGAAGAAGTAGATGTTCATATGTATAGGTCAATGATTGGTTCATTGATGTATCTTACATCTTCAAGACCTGACATCATGTTTGCAGTTTGTACATGTGCTAGATACCAAGTCAATCCAAAAGTTTCACATCTTCATGCTGTGAAAAGGATTTTTAGGTACTTAAAAGGTCAATCAAAATTAGGCCTTTGGTATCCAAAAGATTCTCCTTTTGATTTGGTAGCATACACTGATAGTGATTATGCTGGAGCAAGCTTGGATAGGAAGTTTACAACAGGAGGTTGTTAATTCCTTGGAAGTAGATTAATATCATGGCAGTGCAAGAAACAGACATTGGTTGCAAATTCCACAACAAAAGCTAAATATGTGGCTACTTCAAGTTGTTGTGGATAAGTGCTTTGGATTTAGAATCAACTACTTAATTATGGGTATAATTTTATGCATACCAAGATCTTTATTGATAATAACAATAATATTTGCATAATTAAAAATCATGTTTTTCATTAAAAAACAAAGCATATAGAGATTATACATCAATTTATTAGGGATTGCAATGAAAAGAAGTTGATTAAAATGGTTAAAATCCACACTGACAAGAATGTTGCAGATTTACTTACAAAAGCTTTTGATGTAAGTAGGTTTCAATATTTAATTGCTAGTATTGGAATGCTAAATCCTTAAAATCTTGTATCTCTTTATGTTTTTGTAGAGTTTTGTATGAATTAGTACTGTTATTCATGTCATTAAAAGTTTCTGCTGTTAAGTATAATTAGTGCTGCTGGTTATACTTAATACTGCTGAGTTTCTACTGTTAGTTATACTTAATACTGTTAGGTATAATTAATACTGTGATTATTGTGAAAATTTCTATGGATTGTGTTTGCTTGGTTTTTGGACTAACATTTTGCAAAAAAAAGCAAAGAAAAGTGTTAGATTGATGATGGAAAAGCTGGTTATTAAAGAAAATAGACAGAGAGATTTGGTGAGAAAAAGAATTGAGAGAATTAGTAAGAATAAAAACAGAAAGAGAGATGTGTGAAATAAAAACAGACAGAGTGATTTGGTGAGTAAAAGAACCGAGAGAAGTGGTGAATTGAAAAACAGAAAGAGAGTTGAATATATTAAAAACAGACATAGTGTTTAGAATAGAATTGAAGTTAATGCTGGTGACTCAAAGTTAATGATGCTAGGCATAACTTACTACTGAGTTACTACTGCTGGGTCACTTACTTCTGCTGGTTGTAAGTTAATGCTGCTAGGCACAACTTAATGCTGAGTTACTATTGCTGGGTCAGTTACTAATGCTGGTTAAAAGTTAATGCTGTTAGGCATAACTTACTACTGCTAGTTGTAAGTTAATGCTGCTAGGCATAACTTAATACTGCTAGATGAAAGTTAATGCTGTTGAGGGTATTTTCATAAATACTTAGATTAAGGGTTTCAATCACTCATTTAATCGATTTCATTCACTCATATACTCTCTAATCACAAAACCTAACTCAATTTTATCATTCATCATTAAAACCCAACACAAATAGCGGATCTAAAGTTTGCAAATACTCACAATTTGGTCACGTTTTTGTCTAAATCCACAGAAAGTGAAGGGTTTGAGCAGATAGTAGATTTTCTAAATGCAAATCCTATAAGATATGCACTAACGATCAATCCTACTATATGCATTTCATGCATAGAACAGTTCTGGTCTACTGTCAAAGCCAAAACTGTGAATGAGGAAGTACAGTTACAAGCCCTAGTAGATGGAAAGAAGATAATCATAACTGAATCAACTCTGAGAAGAGATCTTCAACTTTTCAAAATACATTTTTGAAAGTATGGTGAAGAACTTGGATAATGTGGGCAAATTTTTGATGTATCTAAGGTTTATACAAGTCTTTTTGGATAAACAACTTGAAGGGATGCCTACTCACAACAGAATATATATTGCACCCTCTCACACTAAGAAGATATTTAGGAATATGAGAAGGGTAGAGAAAGGTTTTTCTGGAAGGGAAACACCATTATTCCAAACAATGGTGGTACAAGATCAAGCAAAAATGGGTGAAGGTTCAATAAATCCCACTGATCCCCATCACACACCTACTTTTATTCAATCATCAATATTTCAACCTCAAAAGAAACAAAAACCTAGGAAGCCAAAGAGAAAAGACACTCAGATACCTTAGTCTAGTGGTCTTACTGAACATGTAGCATATGAGGTTGTCTATAAGGAGTTGGATGACAGTTTGGTGAGGGCTGCCACTACTGCTTCTAGCTTAGAAGCAGAGCATGACAGTGGTAACATAGCTAAGACCCGATCCAAGGCAACACCTAATGAATCTAGTTCCCTAGGAACTACTTCAGGTGTTGGTACCAGGCGCCAAGAAACCATGGGGGATACTATTGCTCAAACTAGGTTTGAGAATGTATCTAAACATTCTAATGATCCACTGCTCGCAAGAGGTAACACACTTCGAAGTGGTAAGGATAGTTTAAAACTTAATGAATTGATGAAATTATGTACCAATTTACAAACAAGTGTTCTTGATTTGGAAAAGACAAAGACCACACAAGCTGAAGAGATTGTTAGTTTAAAGAGGAGGGTCAAGAAGCTTGAACAAAAAAAGAAGTCAAGAACTCATAGGCTTAAAAGGTTATACAAAGTTGGTCTTACAGTTAGGGTAGAATCCTCTGGAGATGAAGAAAGTTTGGGTGAGGATGCATCTAAATAGGGGAGGATAAATTTTATTGATGCTGATGAAGATATTACCCTGGTTAATGATCAAGATGATGCTGATATGTTTAATGTGAATACTTTGACTGGTGATGAGGTGTTAGCAGAACAAGAAGTTGCTATTAAAGATGTGAATTTGACTGTTGATGAAGTTACTTTGGCAGAAGCACTTGCTGCTTTGAAAAGTGTGAAACCCAAGGTAAAAGCCAATGTTGTAGAAGAGTCAAGTATACCAGTTAATGCTGTCAGTACAAAGGTTAGTGCTGCTACAACTACAACAACTGCTATAATTCCAACTCCAAGGAAAGGAATTGTCAAAACTGAGCTGGGTACATCTACAACAACAACAAAAATTTCCTCACAACCATCACATGCAAAAGTTTAGGACAAAGGCAAAGGAATTATGGTAGAACCTAAGAACACTTTGAAGAAGAAAGATAAACTCAAGCTTGATGAAGAGATGGCACTTAAATTACAAGCAGAGATTGATGAAGAGGAAAGAATTGCTAGATCTAAAGAAGAAAAGATTGATGAAGCCAATATTTCTTGGGACGACATTCAAGAAAAAGTTGATGCTGATTATCAATTGACTCAAAGACTGCAAGCTGAAGAACAAAAGCAGTTCACAACTGAACAAAAAGCCACATTGTTTAAAGAACCCCTAGAGTAAAGAAGAAAGCACTTTGCAGCTAAAAGAGCAGAAGAGAAGAGGATCAAACCACCAACCAAAATTCAACAGAAGAAGACCATGATTACCTACCTTAAGAACATGGAAGGTTGGAAGCACAAAGACTTGAAATCTAAAGACTTTGATTCTATCAAAGAATTGTTTGTCAAAGCTTTCAAAAGGGTGAACATGTTTGTGGATTATAGAATAGACTTGGTGGAAGGTAGTTCAAAGAGAGTAGGAGATGAGCTAGAATAAGAAGTTACTAAAAAGCAAAAGGTGGATGATGTTCAAGAAACAACTGAAGTGGATGATGATCAAGAAGCAACTAAGATTAAAGAGTTCATGAAAATTATTCCTGATGAAGAGGAAGTAGTAATTGATGCTATTCCTTTGGCTACTAAGACTCCAACTATTGTTGACTAGAAGATTCATAAAGAAGGGAAGAAAAACTATTACCAGATCATCAGAGCTGATAGAAGTTTAAATATGTACTTAGTCTTCAGTCATATGCTCAAAAGCTTTGACAGGGAAGATTTTAAAACTCTGTGTAAATTGGTAAAAGCTAAATATGGATCAATAAGACCAATGGAGGACTTAGATTTGATTCTATAGGGATATTTAAAGACAATGTTTTAACCACATGTTGAAGATAGAGTCTAGAGGAATCAACAGGATTACAGAGTGTTGGATTGGAAACTATATGACTCATGTAGAGTTCATTCCTTAAGGATGCAACATATGCACATTCACATGCTGGTAGAAAAGAGATATCCCCTTACACCTGCTACAATTACTGATATGTTAAACAAGAAGCTTCAATGTGATCATTTTAGTGAAATGGCATATCAGCTTCTTAAACTTCTCATAAAATAGGTTAAGAATCAATAAAGTGTTTGGAAGCATCCTCCTGGTGATTAATGAAGCTTTCAATGAAGAAACTTGATGATTTTGGAGATAAATATCAAGTTTAGGGGAGGATTGTTGGGATTAAAAGCTTATTGATGCTGTTTGGAATTACTACTGTTCTTATTGATGTTAATGCTGCTCAGTTAAAGTTAGTGTCGCTAGAGAATTTCAATGAAAATTATTCTAAGTGTTTAAGACTGTTGGTGAAGTTACAACTGTTAGTATAAAGTTACTACTGCTAGAGAAAGTTACTACTGCTAGTGGAAGTTAAGACTGCTTAGAGACTTAGAAGAAAAACTGCTAAGTAGTTAGTACTGCTAGTACAAAAGTTACTACTGCTAGTACAAAGTTAATGCTGCTAAAGGAGTTAATGCTGCCAGTGAAGAAGTTAGTACAGCTGAGTTAGTTAGTACTGCTTATGTGATTTGTATAAGATATTTTGGTAAAAGATATGAATAAGTTATTTGTTTAGAAGATTATGATTACTTAGGAAAGTATTGTAAGCCGTTTAGGACTCCTTGGTGTATAAAAAGAGGTCATAGGGCATAAAGATGGATATATCAAGATATACCAACATATATAGTTTTTGTATCAAAACAAAAATAGTCATTCATAGAATTATCATAGCTTCAAGGTCTTTGTAACCCTAATACTTTGAGAGTATTCGTATTATTTACTTAATAATATTGGAGCTTTTATGTTTTATTGAATTACATGTTCATTGTGTTTTACTGCTCCATTTAAAATTCTTCTTATTAAAGATTAGATTCCGTATAATCTTTAATACATTCACACAAAGTTTCTACTATAGTTGTGTTAGATTTATCTAATATAACTAAACCTTAAACAAGCTTAAGGAATTCGATCTATAGAAGTGTTGAAGTGGGACCAACAATTCTGGTTATCTAAACTTAGTTAATTATATTCTATGTTAAACCTATGCTAAAACTATGTTAATCCTAAATCTAACGGATAAGGGGGGTTTTCAGCCTGAGAGACTGGCACGGGTTTTGTTGTGACTAAAATCAACTTAAGATACTAAAACACATGAAAACAAATTAACAGAAGATAACAGAGCGCTCTAGCCAAATATAAGAAAAGTGTATTGACCATTATTAATCCAATTAGAATGTTGGTTTGTTTATTTAGTGCAATGATTACTTATCTCGAGGCAGCATATCATTCTTAAGACTTAGGCGGTACTTCTTCCTAAGACCTAGATATGAAGAATTCTAACACAATTAAACGTATCTGCATAAAGCATCCTTATTTGCTGATTATAATCTATCTTAGGGTTTAGAGCAATGATGATCTTGTTAAACCCTAGCTCATAGAGACTTTACCCACTTACGGCTTAAAGGCAATTCATACACTAGTAGTCCACTAACAAAGTCTTTACCAATTAATTAAGAACATACTCATTGATCCCAAGGGTTACCTGCCGATCCAACTAAGCTCGCAATCTAAGGGCAAAGATAGGTTATTATTCGTGATCCTATTGGTCTAGATGTAGTAATCACTATATGGAGAGCCATCCTGACATCTAGATTACTTGGTCCATATCACTAGATCCAGTTAAATAATAGGTCGCATACAAAAGCACGTAAACAAGTATAAACTGATAAACATAAACAAGCAATCAACGATAAATTAAGCAATCGAGATAAACAAACCAAACATTCAGATCTTCAAAATAATGGCTAATACCCAAAGGTATTAGCCTTCAAACGTCATAATCAATACAAAATTAATAATTTAGCCAAGGTAAACTAACCGAGTTAACGAATGATACCAAAACCTGAATAATTACAAGAGTATAGGAGATTACAAGTTGTTTCCTATAGAATTAATTATGTTGCAAGACCTCTTCTGCTCTTCTGAAAATTGATTTTTATGGTTTAGGTATCGAAAATATGATTTAGCACACCAAAAACCCATTTTTAGGTTTTCTATTTATAAGGTCTAGAATTTGGTCGATATGGCGTATTGACAGAGGTCAATACGTCGTATCGGGGGATTCTTGGAGTAAGGACCACGGTTGATATCTTTTAGAATCTTCTAGTGTTTTTATCTTGATATAGCGTATAGAAGTTCCTGGATATGGCTTATTGGACTTGAATCCTTCGTGATATCTGGTGAAGTGCAGGCACGGATACGCCGTATCTTATTAATGGATACGTCGTATTGAGGTAAAACCAGTTGGTTCTTCTTTGTTGACCAAAGTATTATATACGGCGTATCGTTGATGTGGATATGGTGTATTATTCAAGAATAATACGGTGTATTGGCTGTCAGATCAGTAGACTTTCTCAAACTCTTCATTTAAGCTCTAAAATGCGCGCCTTTTAGATAATGTTCATAAAGTATTCCATAATTACTGCAAATAACAACTTTAAGCAATTAAGTACCAATTAATGCAATAATTATACAAAATGGGTAATTTACATGGGATAAATGATGCTATAAAAGTGACATTATTTGATTTCATCAAATATCCCCTCACTTAAATCCTACTTGTCCTCAAGTTGCCTTTAGAGTTTATAAAAATGTATCCCTAAGGATTTTTTTTGTTTAAGCATTTATTTGATCTATTATAAGTACACAACCAAACACCTTACGAAATAGAAAGATAAAAACACTCAAATAACTCAACTAATCTATGTGGTAACATGTAACTATATCGCTCAATTGCTCGGTCGTGACGAGTATTCTATCATAATCTTGGCAAGGATACACATCTCCACCACTAGAGTTAAGGAGTAACAAGTTTATAAAGGTAAAATGGGTTTTTATTATAAGGTTTAGGATTGATCATTCTAACAATCTTTTACCAAAAGTACCACACCAATAAGGCAGCTGAATCACACATACATGGCCGTAACGACGGAATAGACATGTGTGCTCGATCACATCCTCATTCAAGTTTAACCAAGGGTTAGGATGAAGAATAATATAGGGTATGGATCTTCTAACTTTCACCAAAAGTAATAAACCAACAAGGCAGCTGAATCACGCATACATGGCCGTAATGACAGAATAGACATGCATGACTCGATCACATCCTCGTTCGAGTAAAACCCACGGTTAATGATTAGGAAAGGGAAACAAATTGTTGTTAAATTAAAATTACGAAGCAAATAGACTAAGTCCAAACAGATAAGGTACAAGTTGCTAGACACTTTTTCCTGACCGTTACCAAGAAAAAGTCACAACTATATACAAACGTCTTGATCGTTGATCAAAAACGACAACCTAAGTTGGCGTTCCTGTAACGGTCAACTTCCCAATCATCCTATACTTTACATACTTTTACAAGGTAAGTGGCGATATATACCACTTTATACAAAACTTTACATCGTTGACTGTTGATCCCAACTTAAGATCGATTCATTGGCTTGTAAAGGTTAAGTTACTTTGGATAGAACCAAAACAACTATAATAGAAACTTTGTGAATACTAAAGAGTATGCGGAATCTACTTTTTAATATTTAAAAGAATATTAATGAAACCGTAAACTGTATGAATAATGATATCGCTAAAAAGCTCCAATATTATTATTATCAATAATACGAGTACTCTATGTAGTACTAGAGTTTATAACCTTGAAGTTATATATCAAAAATGTATGAATGTATCTCAATAACATAACCTAGGATATCCTTTTATACACCAAGGAGTCCTTTACAAGATAACTACAAATCTTTTATAATTCTAATAGATAACTGCAAATCTTATAACTTAATAAGATATACATATCTTTTACAAAATTATCTCATACTTATCCCGTAAGTAATCTTGATAGACAATCTTCATCTTAATCCTTTCTCTTGTCTTTATCCTTCTGACAGTAGAAACTCTTCTAACAGTTGTAATCTTTCAGCAGTTGTAAGCAGCATCATTAACTTTTATACCAGTAGCACTAACTGTGTACAAGCAGTAGTAACTACTTTGAATATTTTCTTCAGTCTTCATCAGCAGTACTAAGTTACACTAGCAGTACTAACGTTTTGCTAACAGTTGTAACTTTACTCAAGCAGTACTAACATATATTAGCAGTACTAAGTTAAACTAACAGTAGTGACTTGTATACTAGCAGTATTAACTACTTAGTAGTATTTCTTCCAAGTCTCTGAGCAGTCTTAACTTCCATTAGCAGTAGTAATATTTACTAGCAGTAGTAACTAACAGTACTAGCTACTTAGCATATTTTTCACTAAATATCACTAACAGCAGTAAGTTATGCTTAGCAGCAGTAACTCTAACCTTAGCAGTATTAACTCCAAGATCATCATGAAGTCTTTTGATCCTAACATTAACTTATAAGACGTATCAATAAATAATCGATCCTTGATATAATTCCTTCGGTTTAAGCTCTTGCGAAACGATTATCTTCAAACTTTCCTCCTCTTTTTTGTTGCGATTTTTCTAATTTTTGTATACTAACTACGAAACTCAGTGTAATTTCACCATCTTCACGATCATAATAACTCCGGATAATTCCTTTGATAATTTTTCATTCTTCGGACGTACCAATAATTGTGATGGTAGTAAACATACATGAGTTTTGATTGCTTTATACATTCCCATTTGCAATGTACAAATTTATTCCCAACCATACCAAAGATAGAAAATTGACACAAGACTCGAGAAATACATACTTTACACTTTAAGCAACTACCAACTGATAAATGTACTTAATCTAACAGGGTAGGCTAAGGTGTAAAGGTGTAACAAAATAAATAGTTGGTGTTATTCCTAAAGGATTGGCTCTACAGGTTTTTCTAGGAGATCTTACTCTTATAATGAGAGTAAACAAAGGGTTTATACGGGGGTTAACTAACCAGTGTAGTTAGTTAATAAACAACATGTATAGGCTTTTTGGGCGTAATCCTAAAAATTTACCAATTTAAACAAGTTACTCAATCTAAATCCATAGTACTCATCATTGCGATCTCAAATACATATACCAAGCGAAGTTCTAAAGTCTACAACATCACCGACATACTCATATTTTTGTAGAATTTGGGTAAACATTTGGAAACGGATAAGGTTAAATCCTCACAATATCTAATAAGGGTTATTGTGTGCGGGTTATGTAACTAGTAATTTCATAGAAGTATGCTTGAATTTTTTTTAAATTTGAGCATAATTTAAGCATTTTAGTGTGAAAATAGGACAAATATGCATTGTAATTCCCATCCTCCACTTAAATTATACAACGTCCTCGTTGTATAGATAAAACATTAAAAACATGAATTAAAAGAATTAGAATGAAAAACTCACCTGATATTTTGCTCGATAGATTCTTTATTATTGATTTAATGAGCAAGACTGTATGTTGAGAATGCGTGTACAACACACAAAAGATTCCAGATAATACTCCACTAATGTTATCATTTTCTTTTCAGTAAGGTCTTGTGCAAAATTAAAAAAAACATGCAAAATCCTATCTCGATACCTATGGTTAATTATAAATAAACTAAACAAACTCTACAGAAGACCAATACGCTGTATCTATAAACTGGAATACGCCGTATTAAGAAACCTGTAAAAGGTATCTAAATACGGGTCAGTATGTTGAATATGCCGTATCATATTCATGAATTGGCCGTATAGACAGAACTGACAATAATGTTTAAAGTGCATAAAAGTAAAGGACTGATAACGTCCAGACATTCAATACACCGTATGGTATGGAGCGGATACGCCGTATTGATGTCTGGGAAGATAGACTCGATAAAAATAAATAACAGTCCGGGTTGTCTCCCGGGAAGCACATTTGTTTCAGCTAGTCTTTAAGTTAGACTTTTTCTCCAGCTTCCTTCATTCCATTCGTGTCACCATCCATCCTTCGTCCATCATGCAAAAGATCTCTTGGTATGCGTGGATTGCTTCTTTGCTTGTATTTGTCAAATCATCACATTCATTTTCTTTTATAGCCACATACTCTTTGTCATCCCTGAACGAATACTTGACCATCTCGAATCTTCTTATATAGCAAACAGGCCGCTCATGATCACCAAATACTTCACATCTTTATTCATCTTCATGTTCCATCTCATTCTTACTTTCTTCATTATCACGGTTGGTATTGTCAAAGTTTTTCCATCTTCTCCAACCTTCATTACTTGATTCATCATCTTCGTCAATCATTCCTTCCATGATGGCTTTATCTTTTAAAGCCTCTTCCTTAAGTTTGCTATCCTTTAAGGCTTCGTACCATTCCAAATCTTGGTAACTGATGCGTTTTAAATAGTATACGTATAATAAAAAGTAATGAATTTCTACAACTACCCTTGAGGACAAAGGTAATGTGAAAATTCACATAAAATTATGGTACGTTTAACCGGTAAGTGTTCACCGGGTCGTTTATACCCCAAGAATTATGAATTGAGACCCCGTCTTTATTTAGACAATGATTTGAATGGTTTCAAAGATTTTGATTTGGTTATCTATTTCTACAGCTAAAAACATATAAAACATGCAAGTAAAATTAATGACTAAGCAATTAAACACGAAAATGATAACGGAGAATAAAGAAAACGCAACAATTAAGCAAGTATGCTAAAATTAAGACCTACGAATGCAAATTTAATTTCTAAACCTAAATTATGATAAAAGAAATTTTTATAAAAAAGAATTTTATTTTTTTGATTATTTTTCTATTTTTATGAATTTTTAAAGTTTTTAATAAAGAAAAATGATTTAAAAATAGAAAATTAACTCTAAAAATTCCAAGAAAGTTACTAAAAGTGTATTAAAGTAAAACTGATTTTATGAAAATGTTAACTCAAAATAAGCTCGCGAAATAAGCCCTAAATTAAGCTACGGCTTTTTAAAGAAAATAGAAAACAAAAATGTGTATAAAAGACTACCAGTGGGCTATCATAACAGATAGCCCTACTGGTGCTGGTGGTTAGTGTGTGTGTTTGTGAGACGTGTGGGAGTTAAAAGGGAGGTCATGGGTTCGACCCCCATGATTTCCCTTTTTGCATTTTTTTTTATTTTGAAAACTTTTGCACAATCTTATAAAACATCTTAAAATAAACAAATTTAACAAAAGTAACTTTTTCTGAAAATCACTAAATAAGCTAAAATTTGAGCTTAAAAACTTGACAGAAATGACTTAACACTTAATTTGCTTTTTAAGGAAACTTGAAAACTACAATAAGCTCAAAATGAAACTATTTAGGCTACTACTACCTTAAAACTATTCTAATAAGCAAATCTGAGCAAGAAAATAGCTAAAAGAACAAGCCATAAGCTGAAAAGCCAGTTAAGCACTTTTTCATAAATGGTTTACCAAACAGACCAAACAAGGCTTTTTGAGCTTATTTTTGAGTGATAAAAAAGAACCTTATGATAATAAGACCTATACTATAAGAAAGCTTATCCTAAAAGCTTCTTAAAACTGCTTTCAAAAAGTATTTTAAAATTCAAATCAGCAAAGAAAAAGCTTAATGAAAAAGCTGTTGCAGACTAACTAACTATATTTTTGGTTTTTAAAGAAAAGATAAAATGCTAAATTTAGGCTTAAAAACAGATAAGTAAATAAGCTAGATATAAAAAAAAATAAGATAAAACATATCTAATTTGGCCTAAAAACTATTTATGCACTAATTTTGAGAAGCTAATTCCTACTTTTGCTATCAGAAATTTAAGCTAGAAAATGGCCTTAAGGACAGTTTTACCCTGCTGATGCAATTGACATTTCTATTACCAAATCTCAAATGAAACAAATGCAGGCCTAAGGACTTGGTATTTTACTAATTTTGATACTAAAACAAAGGCAAAGTGATCTACTAGTGCAGCTAGAAACAATCTAAGCACAAATTGCTTTAAATCTAAACTGTTGAATTCAGATTTAAAGTAATCAACACACAAGCCTGGAATAAGCTAAATTAACCTAATAAAGACCTTAAAACCTAATAACATATCCTAAATATGAGATTTGAATTTAGTTTAAAAGACCAAATGGCCTTGACAGCGCTAACTTGAGTTAGTGCTATCATAAACCAAACACCCCTTTAAATATTCCAAATTCATATTCAGCTTATGTAATTAAGATTTTGAGCTCAAAAGTCAAATACCAGATACTACAGAGCTTAAAACAAACATAATGAACAAATTTAAACAACTGAATAAGCAATAATTATAAGCTATAAGCTAATGCTACTATTTTTGGTTTTTTTTACTGTTTTATGACAAATATATGAAATTAAGATTTTAAGCTAACCATTGAACACAAATAGTATCTAACAACTATAATAAGCACTATTAAGCAAATCTAAACAGCAATTAGCAGAAAAATAAGCAGTATTAAGCTAATTTGCAAAAATAAAGCTTTAAAAGGTAAAATGAGAACTTACAAAAGCCTCTGCACAAAACAAGGCTATTGATGCTTTTAAAAGCTACTCAATAAGCTCCAGTTTATCTAATGATAAGCTGGTAAGGTCCTAGAAGCCCTTCCAATATTGGCTTCCTTTTCATAATAAGCTGAGGTAAATTTGATGGGAGGAATTAAGTGACAATAAGCTCAGTTAAGCTTTGAGAGCTTAACTGAGAGCATATCTAGCTTATGATAGTAAATGACAGCTTATTGAGCTTAACTAAGTAAAAGAGAGCTTAATCAAATCATTATGCATTTAAAGTAAAAACGTGAATTGACAATTTATCACTATGAAAAGTAAACTTTTATTTGAATTTCTAATACTGAATTACAAGTTAAAAAAAAAAAACACAATTAATGAAAAAACAATAACTAAAACAACTTAAAAGCTAAAAATTACATTATCAATAAGCTACACTACGTGCTAAAAAACTAGATCAGATGTGATGAGAGTGAGGCTTCCTTTTATAGCTTGAAAAGTAGGTTCGAGCCTCTACACGCTCCCCTTAGTCTTAGTTCCTTTATTCCTTCTAATCAAGGAATCTTAAATTGTAGCCGTTAGATGAGAATGATCACACGGATTGCCAACGTGGCAATCCAATTATTGGGCATTGATTGTGTTTCTTTTACACTGAATTTAGTATAAATTTCCCCTTTTGTGTGTTTTAGTTTGAATGAGACCACGGCATCCTTGTCAGAGTCTAGCCAATCATGAGCTTGAAGTACGTTTTTTCTTACTGATGTGGACTTGGTACTTGAATCTTAGATTGCCAAAATATGAAGAGTTGTATGGAATGAGTTTTTACCCATTAATTTTGATGCAGGGTAAGTTTTAGGACGAAGGTGAATAGTAATTCATCCTTCGCGCCCTTTTTCTTTTCTTTGTTTTGTTTGACTGAGACTAAAGGGGGTTGGCTTTAGGCTTTGGTTATATAAAAGGGAAATTGGGCCAGGATTTAACTTTTGGCTCGGTTAAGAGTTAAAAGGTTTGGGTAATTTAAGGACTTAACGATTGTTAGTCCATAAGTAACAAAGGACTAATGGTGTTATTATTTTTGGACTTTTGTTTAAAATGATTTAACATTAAGGGCTTTTTGGTAAATTCAAAGGTTTTGTCATCTTGTGAGTTGACCAATGTTGACTTTTGTTGACCTTTGTTGACAAACATCCGGCTCTTGTGTACTTGTTCCGTCTCGTGTTTGTTTTTGTTCGGTTTTTGGTTCTTTTCTTGTGATTTTTTCAATACCATAAATATACCTACACATCACAAAAGACAAAACACACAATATACAAGCATAATATGTTCATTTTTCATCTTTTTAGGGTCATTTTTGGTATAAAACGGATATGTGATTTCTCACATATCAAAATTCCCCAAACTAAGTGATTGTCGTGTCCTCACGCAATGTTATATGCTCTAAAACCAAATACTCCAAAACCTCCCCAAACTAATCCTTTGAAAAGTAGCAAAGTCTTTTGTGGGGAGAGTTAAGAAATCACAAGTTTTAAAACACCCCGTTTTCCTATTTTTCAATATTTTTCCATTTTTATGATTTTCATAATTTACAACTTACAACTTATTCATGTGTGACATAATGTATTGCTTTCATTATTCATTGATAACTTTTAGGATCACGGAACAAAAAGCACAAAAAGTGTCCAAATGGATAAATTTATCGTCCCCGACTTTCACTTCTCCAAGCCAAGCTTAAAAACAAGATCATTGTAAAATACAAGTTATGATGCTAACACTACTCATAAAAGATAATTGTGTATTACTTTTCCTCCCTTATTCCTAATTTTGTATCTCAAGATTTTATTTAAGTCATATACCCGAAGGCTCTTTAAGACTTTATTTCGATACTTATTAATTCCAAAAATAAAGCGTAACGGTTAAAACGCAATAATTAGTTCCTAGCCCTTTTTAAAAGATCAAATGTCATCAAAATTAAGTCCACATCGAGGGGACCAAAATTTGGCTTTTATTAAGTTACTTAAGCAAGACACTATTCATGTCATATACCCTTAGGCTCTTTAAGACATAAATGGACCAATCTTATTTGTACCATATACCCTAAGGCTCTTTAAGGTACAAACAAGACAAAAATTAAGCAACAATATCCATTTTATATACCCTAAGACTCTTTAAGGAATGAATAAGACTATAATTTCACTTATTAAATTCTACTTACCCCATATACCCTAAGGCTCTTTAAGGGATAAGCAAAATATTTATTCATGTGATACATATAGTATGCCAAATTAAGTATTCCCCGATGTCTTGATCACAAAGGAACTAAAGAAAACTTCTATGAACTAATTATTAACCAAAAAACCGCACAACTCTATATATTAAAAAATTATATATAAAGTGAAACAAGCTAATGGGAGAAAAAGCCACAATTAACACTTATGAGCTCTAAAGAAATCCAACTATTCTACGTTTAGCATCAAAACTTATAATCTACTCTATCATCTCTTGTTCTTCACAATTTAAAATTTCTAATAAAGAAACTCGTGAATGCTTAGCCTAATAAATCGATCTTCGCATATTTAAAATCAATTATGGGAACTTGCAAAATCTTGACTTTTTCAAGCTAGACTTGCGTTTTATAGCTCCTTGTTTAAAAAGATTAGCAAATTTCAATCTATTTATGTTAAGGAGAAAGCTAAGATATAAAACCGGCCGGGTCAAAATTTACTTTTGTTCTCACCAACGAAAAGCCTACATTCGTGTCAAAACACTTATTCTTTTTCTCAACTAACTTCTATTTTTCATCATTTTTTAAGATATATATATATCTAAAACCTATATATAGGAAGGATAGAGAGAGAATGGGCTTCCACTCAAAATTCAGGAATATGCCACATAATTCATTTTGAGTGCCACATAGGATTGACCATTTGATTAAGTCAACCCTCAAAAAACAAAAAATAAAAGCTATTGATTTCTGGATTCCTAAAAGGACGGATCAAACAAAAATCAATCAACAAATAAAATAAAAACTCTAATCTAAATCCTAAACCTCCCCAAAGATGGATCTGAGATACACGCCCCCACCAAATAAAGAACTACACTGCCCTCCTTTTGTGTAAGTATGAATCCATAGTCGCAGGTATGCTGCTATAGCCATTAATAAATTTCAATTTGCTCAAGATTTAAGATGTTAGGTAGAATGTGTTAATGAGTTCTTCTACTCCAACTTTTAGGTGCAGGGGCAAATGGTGACAATGGGGTTTGCGAGGATTGATGATGGCTCTGACTACACGTGACGATTGGTTTAGTGGCAATTTTGGGAAATCAAGTTTGTAAGCACCTTTCATTTCACATGTTAGTGGGTGAACCTAACCCAGTATAACCCATTTTGTCCTGTCTATATAATCTACCTATCTGACCCGCGACTCAATCTGCCTGACCCTCTTACTTTGCACCCAATAGCTTATATTCATGGTCTACAAGCATTGGGTAATCACAAAATATAGAATGCTAAGATTGCCTTAATCCGAGTATAAAATTTTATGTTTCTATCACATGACAACTATCTAGAATGGGAAGAATCCTCATAAGTACATCAGGTATACAACAAAAGATCTTGACTGGATGCTTGGTGATTTTTTAAGGGTAAAACACTGAACGAAGCCAGATGGAAGATTGACTCTATCTGAAAGATAGAAAGATGTAGTTAATAGCTGGTGAAAAAAGCACGAGTGATGTCAAAAGGATTTGGTTTAAGAGGCACTTCTACTCTATCTGATTCAAAAGAGAATATGCATTGTAGCAGTTTCCTCTGATTCCAGCAACACAAAGATGGAGCAGGTGAAAGCTTTATGCTTCTAACCCTTCAATATATTGTATGTCATGAATGCATTTCGTGTACTAAACCAGTGAATTTCATTGCAGACAGATAATAAATATGAACAAGTAGCACGATCTGTAGTCTTATCTGAAGATTTTAAAGAATAAGCTGATATATTTGCGAAAACAAGGTATCAATATAAAAAATTTAAATATATGAATAAGATGATTGTATTGGCTGCTTAATAAAATAATTTGTTGTATGAAAAATGAAAATATGTTTTTGGATTTCTGTCTTACTTATTGAATGTAAATCAGATTAGAACTATTAAAGAAGAGTTCGGTGGCAATGATGATGAATATGATGATGTCGCTGCTCTTCAAAGAAAGATGCAAAATGCTGGAAAGCCTCCAAATTTCCAGAAGCATGCATCCAGGGAATTAAGGTGTGTTGTCTTTGAACTATGATACTAACCATGATTGCACCCAGGCTGTGGATGAAGTTCTCCGACAATAGAAAGAGATCGACATCTACAGCCTTTACACGTCCGTTTGTATTTCTTACTCAGCATATTCCGAAAACAAATGATATCCTGCAGTATGGACACATTTGATGGCTGGAACTAAGGCATGGAGGCCATGGTACAATCAAAAGCAGGTAATTCTCGCACCAATTCTTATAGGGTTTTCCTTCAAGTTATTAAACAACATGTAATATATTTGTTCTTAGAGATATGGAATAGAATGAAAAAAAGTGTTTGTTTACCATGCCAAATGAATACAATTGTTCTTCAAGGATGAGGTAGTTTTCCAGTTCTTGAACCCACAAGGTACAACTTTTTAATGGCAAATTCTTTTTATTATCTGTTACTGTTTTCATTTGCGTTGGTTTTTGTTCTTTTTTACTTGTGAAGATGAAAAGAGTATGAATATTACAAGCTGATTACGTCCTTTTTTTTTATTCTGAGGGTAATGAAGTCATATATGAGGGTACAGTCCCTTAGTGCTATGAATTCATGGTGTATGGAAATAGTTGGGAGCTCGAATAGAAGAATTGCACAAATCACAGAAATAAAATCATTTTAATAAGAGTTTGAATTTTGATTTCAACATAAAAAACTTAGGGTGTCTACTTATGAGCATATATAATTTCAACCTATATTTCATAAGCCCATGTGTGTGGCCTGTTTGTGGTCACCCCATTGTCATTAATTTCAACATCAAAAACTTAGAGGGTGTCTGCTTATGAGCTTATATAATTTTAACTTATATTTCATAAGCCCATGTGTGTGGCCTATGACCGTTATACTTATCTAATAAGCAATCTTATACAAACTCTGTAAGCAAATTCATAAACAATCCCATAAGTTTATATAACGATTGATACATAGGCAGCAGCCCAGGTTTACAATTTTTTGAAGATAAGGTCTTTTTATAGATAAAAGTAATTACATTTTCAATTTCTTAGTAAACTTATCTCGCCATTGCATATACTACAGGGGTGTTTGTTTTGGCTTATATGTGGCCTTATGGGCTTATTTGATTTCGGATTATATTCCATAAGACTCAATTTTATGGCTTAGTTTGAGACTTATAGGCTTATATAAGTTCATCATATCGTAATAAACCTATGTAAGCCCACAAATCTTATAATAAGCCGAAAATTTGGGGCTTATGTTATTTAAGCGGAAATCAAATAAGCTCATAAGCCGAAACAAACACCCCTACATAAAGTTTGAATTTTGATTTCAAACTAATTAACGAATGACTGACAGTTGTGTTCAGAAGACTATATTCCTAAGGTTTGGGTATACAGTGTGTGTGGAATAATGAAGGGTAAAATAGAAGAGAAAAAACACCTATTTCAACTCATTTAAACATAATATAAGTAATCAAGATGTTTGATGATCATGCACTATGGAGTTGGGCCATCAACGTGGTAGAACTATTTATAGGTACATTCACATAATAAGAGTATTTATGAGTTGGCCCATCAACGTGGTAGAACTATTTATAGTTTTCCGAGAAATCGCCTAAATTGCACTTTTAGATTTACAAGAACGTTTAACTTTTATTTTGCTGTTACGATTTATGGAATATAAATATTTGATGGTTTTTTAGTTATTTAATCACTTTATATTACGTCATCCGGAAATTTATTTATTATATTTCGTATTGAGGGTAAAACATGTTCTTTATTTTAATGCAACATATATTCAATTTGTTATAACTTAATTTCCCCTTAGTTTCATTTTAGTTGTCTATTTTAGTTTTATCAAGTGTAACGTTCGCCTAAGTATTTTTTGTAGTTTATGCTAAACTTTGACATAATTTCTAAAAAATTTCAATTATATATTCTTTATATACATTTTAATTCTATTTATTAATTCTAAAATAATTTCTTAAAGCAACCCGTCCAACGGACGGGCCTGGGGCTAGTATATATATATATATATATATTTGAGGTAAAATAAAAAAGATTTTATAATAAAAAAGGTAAGATGACACCACAGGCTACCATGTGTCTCCTCCCCACCCCTTTTTTTAATAAGGAGGGGCATAGTAGTAAATTTACATTGAGGTTATATATAGTTTTTTTCTTTTATTTCTTTTTCACTTTTTGCTCCCATCTTAGATGAATTTCTCTACCGTCTCTCCCAACTCTCCACTTTCTCTCTCGATTCTCCACCGCCTCTTCCATCGCACCACCGTCTCACCATCTTCTCTCCATCAATCGACAACCACCGTTCACCATCATTTTTTTACCACCAATCCCCACCTTATCTACCGCTATTAACCATCGTAGTTTCACTCCATTCAATTGTTAACAACCGATCAAAGAAGATGTCGATTTACTTATTAATCAACAACGAGTATTCATCATCATTGAAAAAGCATCAACGAATTATTATCACTAAAATAGTAAGAACTTAATCTGTTATTTTCTAACTTTTTTTGTTAGTGTACTTTATGTTAATTCGAATAGTTGATTGTAATTAGTTAATATGTTTTTGTTGATTGTTTGTGTATTTAGTTGATTTAAAACATTCATTCAGTATGTGTTTGATAAAAATTAACTAGATGAAAAACATGTATATGACACCTGCACACAAGGTGTTTGATAAAACGTCTACATGATTTTCTATAACTGTGATGCACTAGTTTCGAACTGTGATGCATTAGGTATGTATGTAAGTGTGTTAATATGCTTGGTTGTATGTGCAATGGATTTGAACCGATATGCAGTAGATATTGAGTTGTCACGTGTAAGGATGAAGTAGGATAAGCGTAGGTTGTTTTATGTGCGTAAATGTGATTGTCTGCTTGGTTGTATGTGTGATGCACTAGAATTCGAACTGAAATGCAGTAGGTTTTTGTTTAGTGTTACCGTTTTCAACTGACTGTAATATGATGTTTAGGCATGTTATATTCATGATAAATTAAGGCTAACAAATACTCAAATTATATTTGTTGTTTCTGTTGCTTATGCTATTGTTTCGTTAACTCGATCCGTTATTGGTACAGTTTTATTTATATATTTTTATTATTATAGTTGTGTGTGTTTTTATTAAATTCTTACCACAAAACAGTTAATAATAACTGTAATGCAGCAGAATATAATACTGAAATGCAGTAGAATATTAAATAACTAAAATGCAGAATATAATATTGTAATGCAGCAGAATATAATACTAAAATGTATGAGTGTTCTTGGATGTTTGTGAGATGCACTTGATGTTGAACTGTGATGCAGTAGGTTTTTAGTTGTCTTGTATAATGATGTTGTAGGTTAAAAGCAGACTATTTGAAAATGTTCATGTATGCGTGGATGCTTGTGTATGTGTCTGAATTTATGATGCAACTAGTATAATGCAGTGATGCAGTAGGTTATGTTTTGTGGCAAATATAGTTAAATTAGGATATTTGTAGTGTCTTTTATGTGTGTGGCTTATTATGTGTATGATGTGGTTGAATTTGAACTATAATACAGTAGGATGTAACTTCTTGTTCATAGAGATGATTTAGGCTAAATGTGACTTGCTGGTTTTCCGAAAATGGTTTTATGTGGCTTATTATGTGTGTGATGTGGTTGAAATTCAAGATGGTCTATATGGAAATCAACCATTTAACTCAAAAACATTTAAGGCATTATTTCCTAGTACGTCACTGTTATTTTATATTCTACTGCATTACAGTCTTTCATTCTACTACATTATAGTTATATTCTACTGCATTACAATTATATCCTACTGCATTGCAGTCTTATATTCTACATATAATTGAGATGCAATATAATATAACTGTAATACAATAGAAATAAACAATAATGCAGTTGAATATAATATTTTAATGTAGTAGAATTTGTATCAGGTTTCTCACTAACATTTGTTTCTATGCAAGTTTACTTTGGAGTCTATCTATATTAGATGACTTGTATTTTGGTATGAAGATGACCTGTAAATATGCTTATGATTCTGCATATGCTAATGTTCCAGTTTGTGTTGTTGGTTATATTGGTTCTTTCACTAAGGTCATGATGATACCATTTTTCTTAGGATGTTCATCTGATTTTTTGAGGTGAAATGAAGGATATTTAGAGTTGTTGGGACATGACTAGTCTATTTGGAATTTTCTTACTAATAATTGACTTTGCCGAGTATAAAATCCCAGTACTTGCTATTAATAGTTGGGATATTAGTTTTTATTTGGTATTAGTTCTTGTAGTCATTAGCAGCAAGTTGTATTGGAATGGGATTATCCATGTCTTGATTTTTATTTCTAGACAAGTTGTGATCTTTTTAGGGAACTGTCCTAATTGGTTCTTATCTTGGTCTTTTCCTTGTAAATACTTTCATTTTATTTAATCCATTTTACTTTTGTAAAAAAATTAAAAAATTTGTTATAGCGCATCTACATCAGAATGTCATCATACTACAACATCACAGTGTTATCATACTACTGAACCACAATGTTATTTTATTGCATCACTGTGTTACTCTACTACATCACAATGTTAATTTACTACATCACAAGTACTAGCAGGGATTCAAATGTAATTCAATTATAAATGTCATTAATCCGTGAAACATAACTGTGTGATGCAAGCATAAGTTTCTATGTACATCCCACATTCAAAAGTAATTCAGTGGTAGTAAAACATTGTTTTATAATTATCAATAAGTATCATTCGAGAATCCTAGTTACGCGTTCTATAATCCTTGGCACCATTCTTTCTTTTAATTTGAGTGTATCATTTGGAGTTTGAGGATTGGAATCTACTATTTGCGGCTTGTTATATGCCTTTGCGCTGCCAAGAATTCAGCCTTTTAAGAATCATCTTTGTCGTGTACTTTGCTCACAACAGATGGATTTGTCCTCTTTGACTTGAGCCTTCTTTCTTTAACTCTTCCTAAAAAATACCACAACCTTAGAAACCTACTTCATCATTACTATAATATCACATAAACTTATAAACCTACTGCATTACAGTCATTATTATACCAAATCACAAACGAAACCTACTGCATCATTACTATAATATCACATAAACTTATAACCAAACTGCATTACAATCATTATTATACCACCTCACAGACAAAATAATCTCTATGAACCTTATAAACCTACTGCATCACAATCAATAATATACCACATCACAAACGAAATTATATATATATAAATGTCAAGCCATAATTTAGACTAAATCACCTTTATGAACAAACCTTAGAAACCTACTGCATCATTACTATAATATCACATAACGTTATAAAACTACTGCATTACAATCATTATTATACCACATCACAAACAAAACCTACTGCATTACAGTCATTAAAATACCACATCACATACGAAATTATCTATATAAAAACACCAAGCCATAATTTCGACAAAATCACCTCTATGAACAAATTCAAAAACCTACTACATTACAGGAATTATTCTACAACATGACAGCCATGTGCATACAAACAAAACTGATTTCGAAAAAAAAACGTCAAGCCACATTTTTAACTAAATCATCTCTGTGAACAACATTAGAAACCTACTGCATTACATGCATTATTATACCACATGACAAACAAGAGCATACAAACACAATTGATTTTTGAAAAAATAGCAAGCCACATTTTTGACTAAATCACTTCTATGAACATCCGAAGAAACCTACTACAATACAGGCACTACTCTACCACATCACAAGGATTACTCTACCACATTTTAGACTAAAATAACTCTATGAACAACCTTAAAACCTACTGCATCATTACTATAATATCACATAAACTTTTAAACCTACTGCATTACAGTCATTATTATACCACATCACAGACGAAACCTACTGTATCATTACTATAATATCACATAAACTTATAAACCTACTGCATTACAGTCATTATTACACCACATCATAGACAAAACCTACTGCATTACAGTCATTATTATACCACATCACAGACGAAATAATCTCTATGAACAACGTTATAAACCTACTGCATCACAATTATTATTATACCACATTACAAACAAAATTATGTATATAAAAACGTCAAGCCATAATTTAGACTAAATCACCCCTATGAACAAACCTTAGAAACTACTGCATCATTACTATAATATCACTTAAACTTATAAACCTACTGCATTACAGTCATTATTATAACACATCACAAACAATATAATCTCTATGAATAACCTTATAATCCGACTGCATTACAGTCATTATTATACCACATCACATACAAAATTATCTATATAAAAACGTCAAGCCATAATTTAGACTAAATCACTTTTATGAACAACTTCAGAAACCTACTGCATCACATGAATTATTCTACAACATGACAAACATGTGCATACAAATACAACTGATTTTGGGAAAAAAACGTCAAGACACATTTTAAACTAAATCATATCTATGAACAACATTAGAAACCTAATGCATTACATGCATTATTATACCACATGACAAATAAGAGCATGCAAACACAATCGATTTCCGAAAAAATGGCAAGCCACATTTTAGACTAAATCACTTTTATGAACAACCGAAGAAACCTACTGCATTACAGGCATTACTCTACCACATCACAAGGATTACTCTATCACGTTTTAGACTAAAATAATCTTTATGAATAACCTTAGAAACCTACTGCATCATTACTATAATATCACATAAACTTATAAACCTACTGCATTACAGTTATTATTACACCACATCAAAGATGAAACCTACTACATTACAGTCATTATTATACCACATCACAGACAAAATAATCTCTATGAACAACGTTATAAACCTACTGCATCACAATTATTATTATACCACATCACAAATAAAATTATGTATATAAAAACGTCAAGCCATAATTTAGACTAAATCACCCCTATGAACAAACCTTAGAAACTACTGCATCATTACTATAATATCACTTAAACTTATAAACCTACTGCATTACAGTCATTATTATAACACATCACAAACAATATAATCTCTATGAACAACCTTATAATCCGACTGCATTACAGTCATTATTATACCACATCACATACGAAATTATCTATATAAAAACGTCAAGCCATAATTTAGACTAAATCACTTTTATGAACAACTTCAGAAACCTACTGCATCACATGAATTGTTCTACAACATGACAAACATGTGCATACAAATACAACTGATTTTGGGAAAAAAAACGTCAAGACACATTTTAAACTAAATCATATCTATGAACAACATTAGAAACCTAATGCATTACATGTAAACCTACTGCATTACAGTCATTAAAATACCACATCACATATGAAATTATCTATATTAAAACATCAAGCCATAATTTAGACTAAATCACCTCTATGAACAACTTCAGAAACCTACTACATTACAGGAATTATTCTACAACATGACAGACATGTGCATACACGCATAACTGATTTAGAAACAAAAACTCAGCCACATTTAGACTAAATCATCTGTCAAACAACATTAGAAACCTACTTCATTACATCATATTATACCACATGACAGACAAAAGCAATACAAACACAATCGATATTTCTAAAAAAATAGCAAGCCACATTTTGACTAAATCACATCTATGAACTATCCGAAGAAACTACTGCATTACAGGCATACCACTACCACATCACGAAGGATACTCTACCCACATTATAGACTAAAAATAATCACTATGTACAACCTCAGAAACCTACTGCATCAATTACAATAATATCGCATAAACTATAAACCTACTTGCATTTACAGTTCATTATTATACCACGTCACAACAAAACCCTACTGCCATCATACTATAATATCACATAAATTTATAAACCTACTGCATTACAGTCATTATTACACCACATCATAGACGAAACCTACTGCATTACAGTTATTATTATACCACATCACAGACGAAATAATCTCTATGAACACCCTTATAAACCTACTGCATCACAATCATTATTATACCACGTTATAGACGAAATTTTCGATATAAAAACGTCAAGCCATAATTTAGACTAAATCGCCTCTATGAACAAATCTTAGAAACCTACTGCATCATTACTATAATATCACTTAAACTTATAAACCTACTGCATTATAGTCATTATTATAACACAACACAAACAATATAATCTCTATGAACAACCTTATAAACCGACTGCATTACAGTCAATATTATACCACGTCACAGACAAAATTATCTATATAAAACGTCAAGCCATAATTTAGACTAAATCACCTCTATGAATAACTTTAGAAACCTACTGCATTACAGGAATTGTTCTACAACATGACAAACATGTGCATACAAACACAACTTATTTCAGAAAAAAACGTCAAGACACATTTTAAACTAAATCATATCTATGAACAACATTAGAAACCTAATGCATTACATGCATTATTATACCACATGACAAATAAGAGCATGCAAACACAATCGATTTCCGAAAAAATGGCAAGCCACATTTTAGACTAAATCACTTTTATGAACAACCGAATGAACCTAATTCATTACAGCCATTACTCTACCACATCACAGGGATTACTCTACCACATTTTAGACTAAAATAATCTTTATGAATAACCTTAGAAACCTACTACATCATTACTATAATATCACATAAACTTATAAACCTACTGCATTACAGTCATTATTATACCACTTCATAGTTAAAATAACAAAACATATAAACATAAATTACCTACTGCATCACAGTTAAAATAAAAACCTACTGCATCATAATATGATATACAACTGCACCAGCATTCAAAACAACCGCATCATAGTTATAAATTCTAGTTGATACATTTTATCAAACTCATTGTATGCAACTTTTCTAAACACGTTTTATATATATTTTTTCTATATTTTGTTCCAGATCTAAAAGAAAACATACACATACACACACTCTTTAACATATTTGAAAGTCTACTTCATCATATTCAAACAAATGAACTTAAATTGATAAAAAAAACAAGATATTAGAAACCAAAACCAACAAAAAGATGCAATAACAAAATTAAGGTTCATAAATAACTTACGAGGCCGTTTATGATGCGATGGATCTGAGTGGTAGCAATTCGATTGTGATTTAAAGGTTTAAGATGTGGTAAAATATATTAACGATTTGATTATGATGAGATAAAGGTGTAGTGGTTCGATTAGAGAGAAATATGATGTAGATGTGTGTGAAATTTTAGAGAGATAAAATGTGAAATTTTAAAGAGAGAGTATGAGATCGAGATATGATTCATAGAAAGAGAAGATTCGTATGTGTATGTGTGTAATTTTATAGATTTTCCACTAACGTTTTGCTTATTTACAAGTATGCTACCGCCACTTTTGATCTCATCAGATCTAATCCAATGGCTAGGATCTCTTCCTACCCTTTTTATTATAACATCCTTTTTATTATA